>CAUYQG010057567.1:0-10704 GCA_963574415.1 Tarsius wallacei
GCACGCCTGTAGTTGCAGCTACTTGGAAGGCTGAGGCGGAAGGATCGCCGGAGCCCAGCAGGTCAAGGCTGCAGTGGCCGGGAGTGGCCACTGCACTCCAGTCTGGGCGACAGAGTGAGACTCCAACTCAAAAAAAAAAAAGATAACCCAGTCAAAAACTCAATATAGTCAGGTATCAGAGTATATGACAAAATCTAAATATTTTCAAATACAACTATTAAGTGTATAGAAATAATGTAGTCAATGGATATCTCATGAAAAATAAAAATTTGGGCAGGTATGGTGGCTTATGCTTGTAATCCCAGTACATTGGGAGGCTGAGGCAGAAGGATTACTTGAACCCAAGAGTTTGAGACCAAGCTAGGCAACACAATGAGACCCCATCTCTACAAAAAATCAAAAAGTAGCCAGGCATGGTGGCACCTGCCTGTAGCCCTAGCTACTTAGCCCAGGAGGTCAAGGCTGTGGTGAGTTGTGATTATGTCACTCACTGCACTACAACATGAGGCGACACAGTGTAACCCCGACTCAAAATAATAATAAATTTTTTTAAAAACTTGAGCTCTAACCTAAAATATATACAACAAGAACCATAGCAATAAGACTTTTTAATATGTCAGGCACTATTTTAAACATTTTTCACATATTGATCAATTTAACTATCTGGACAGGAAAGATACACACCAGAATGAAAAGTGCAAACAGGGCAAGGAACACTACATGTTTGTGAAAGGATTAGGAGACTTTACCAAATAGAATTGGCAGGGTTTGTGCAAGAAAGAAAAATAAATTTGGGCATGCAAAATGTGGCCATATTTGATGCACATTACAGAGGAACTTACATTTCATGTGTTGGGTAACAGGAGGGCACTCATAGATTTATCTTGTCAGGCTAGTAACAAGGTAAATCAGAAGCTTTAAATTTTAAAAAGTCACAATTCATATTACAAGTTAGATCAATCAAAGCATGAACATAATAAGTATTCAGATATCCTTGTTGGCGATGTTAGTGGAAGGTAAAAACATGGGGATATTTAGAAAACACTTCACAAAAGTGAAACAAGGACTGCAAGATAACATTAAGGGTGTGATAGTGTGTGATGGCATGTGCCTGTAATCCCAGTTACTCTGGAGGTTAAGGCAGAAGGGCTTCTTGAGCCCAAGAGTTTGAGACCAGCCTAGGCAACATAGTGAGATCCCATCTTTTAAAAAAAAAAAGAGTGTGATAGAAGTGGAAGATTTGAAAGAATTTCATTTTTGTCTGCTAAAGTAGACCTAATAAATAAAAAATGTAACTGATAAATGGGAAGTGAAATATAAGATTTGTAAGATATAATTTTACTTCTTAGCTTTTCCTATATTGAAATAGGATTAAAACTTAACAAGGATTTAATGTAGGCAGGTAGGTAAAATACTCTAGGTCAAGTATTTTGTCACGAGCTTCAAGTCTTGTGAGTGTATGAGTTGTAAATAATGTACTGGGAGAATTACTATTAAGAGAAAAGAACAGGCTGAGCATGGTGTCTCACGCCTGTAATCCCAGCACTTTGGGAGATCGAGGCGGGAAAATCACTTAAGTCCACGAGTTTGAGGCCAATGTGAGCTACATAGTGAGACCTCATCTCTACAAAAAAAAATTTTTTTTAATGAGCTGGTATGGTAGTGCTCGCCTGTAGTGGCAGCTACTTGGGAGGCTGAGCGGAAGGATCACCTGAGCCCAGAAGGTTGAGGCTGTAGTGAGCTCTGAGCATGCCACTGCACCCCAGCCTGGGAGACAGCGTGAGACTCTGACTCAAAAAAGAAAAAAAGAATAGAAGTGGACGAGAGAAACTTTTGAAGATGCACAGGAAAAGAGCCCTGAGAATCATCATCCATCCAACAGGTACTGTGGGACAACTATGTGCCAGGCTTCATTACAAGCACAGAATACAGAGGGCTAAACACAGCAGATAAGAGTTAAATAAGCACTTCAAGGAAGTTAAATTGACAAAAGTTTAAGCCAGGGTGTTGACTGAGGCTTCTAAGGAATAGAAAAACCTCCCCCAGGAAGCTAAGAAAGCACTTGACCAGGAAAAACAGGGCCATATGGTCATCAAAAACATAACTTTAGATGTATCCACTTTTATGGCCAATGAAGACAATTGGGAAACCTGTGTGGCACTGGTGTAGGGAGAGATGTGCCCAGGAGGCATGAATTCAATCTATGCCTGTGGCAATAGTGATACCTAGCAGGGTGTCCATCTGCCACTCTGTAACTTAAATCAGAGACCTCCAAGTTAAACAAGCTACCTGGGGTTGAGATAGGAGGAGGAGCTTCCATTGAATGCAGTTTTCAAAAGCTCACTGTTGTGTATTCTGCGAAGTGCCTTGGTCACTATTAGTAATGCCTGGTCAGTAAGATGTGTCCTGGAGAGGCCTTATATCATGGCCTGTGTAGAGACATCTGTTAACTTTGATTTATATTCTGGATATCTCTGAGGCAAGAGATTATCAGAGGTCTTTACTCCAAAGAGGGCAACTCTTAGGTAATGGCCCAAGATCTTGTAAAAACATATCGACATAGTCATTTGTTGGCCAGGACAACTAGTGCTAGGACAACAACCTGAAAGTGGCCACTGGCAGCAACCCCTCAGGTCCTGTGTTTGATCAGGGGTATCCTGATTAAAGGACGGAAAGCAGCAACATTCCACTGAGCTCCATCACATATAATATTAGTGATGTCATCCCAAAAGTCTAGAAACTCCCATTTCTGTTTAGTTAATCTCAAGGGGCCTCCAAGGTAGCCAAGGTTTTGCTCCATCCTGCATCAAGGAGGTCTTGCTCACCATACCAAACTTGCGGGGCACTGCTTCCACAACCCAAGGCATGAAGAATCACAAGTTTAGCACTCATAAGAGCTATTTATAAGAGTCGAGTTTGTGATCAACAGTGCTCTAATGGTGTATGGTGCAGTGCCAAAGAGGACAGTTTCTTGCATCAGAAGTTCATGGCCAACTTATGGCCATCATGAGGAAAGAGAGGAGGCTGCTAAAGCCTTTATAATAAAGGAGTCTTTTGAGGATATCAATGGGATTCCTGTGATATTACAATTTGGACAAATTCCAGAGCCTTTTGTTAAAGGGAATCCATTCAAGGTGGGTCAACTTGCAAGTAACATAGCATCAGTGAAATTAAGTGAAACTTCTAAACGAGCAATATGTTGCCTCCAGATCCGAAAAAGGACTAAAAGACATCTATCTGTATTAACATTGTAGGTACTGAGAATGTCAATAGCTGTTTTGACAGTATCAGGAATGGAATGACCCTTGGTTTACCAAATAATTTTCAGGAATTTAACAGAGGTGGCAGGACCTTGTACGATGTGTGGGGTCCCTTGTTTGTAAGCTCCTTTCTCTTTTTTTCTTTTTTTTTTCTTTGTGTGTGTGGAGATAAGATCTTGCTATGTTGCAAAGGCTGGTCTCAAACTCCTTGGCTCAAGCAATCCTCCCACCTTGGCTTCCCAAAGTACTGGGATTACAGGCATGAGCCATCATGCTTGGCCTGAGCTCCTTTTTCAGTGTTTGCATGTCTTTAATGAGTGTATCAAATATATCTTCTCAAAGGAAGATGTCATCAATGTGATGTCATAGCTGTGGACTTAGAGACATTTGGATGCAGTTAAGATTTTGCCTACTGTATGTGATGTAGCTTATATGTGTATATGTACTGTATGTGTACTGTAAGACTGTATATGATGACAAGGCTGCTGAGGTACCCCATTTTGCTTCAAGTCACAGTTACGAGGAACTTATCAACGATGCTAATTGAGGACTTCTTGTATATCTATTCTATTTCACACTTTCCATTAAGAGTTCTTATTTTGGTTTTCACAATTTAGTAGTCAAGTTTTGTAATTTTTGAGAATGCTCTTCCCTGATGTCTCCTTATCTAGTTAAATAATTTTCTACTCAAAAGAACAATACAGATATAAGATTTATATACAAAAAATATAAGTCCTTTATTATCAATAATCAATTTAAATATAGTCATGTATCACTTAACAATGAGAAATATGTCATTAGGTGATTTTGTCATTATGTGAACATTTTAGAGTGTACTTACACAACCTAGATGGTACAGCCTGCTACACACCTAAGTTAAGTGATATAGCCTATTGCTCTTAGGCTACAGACCTATACAGCATGTTACCATGCTGAACATTGTAGGCAACTGTAATACATGGTGTTTGAGTATCAAAACACATCTAAAGCTAGGCACATGGTGGCTCATGATAGGCTTACACAGAGTTAGGATCATCTGTATCACCATCTTCCACTCCACATCTTGTCCCACTGGAAAGTCTTCTGGGGCAATCACACACACAAAGTTGTGACAATGTCTTCTTCTGAAATAGCTCCTGAAGCACCTGCCTGAGCCTATTTTACAGTTAGCTTTGTTTTATAAGTAGAAGGAGAACACACTAAAGTAACAACAAAAAGTATAGGATAGATTATATTGTCTACAGGTCTATCACCAGTTCATAGATATAACTAGCATGTAAATTATTAAATTACTTAATACTTGAATGAATAATTGATACACAATTTAAATGACACACAAGCAAAAGAAGACAACTAACAAGAAGGAAAAGAAAAATATCTGAAGTGACATGAGCAAGAATCAATTTTTTGTAAACCTAAGAATGGCAAATTCCACCTAAAAAATGTAAGAAAAAACCCAAGAACATTCAGCTGTGAGAGCATTATCTGCAAGTGTGTCATATGTATCTAAGGAAAACAGGCTAATTATCGTTGGGCACTTTGAAAGTGGGACCTCTAAAAAGATTTCTAAAAAAAACTCAAAGGGCCAACAACTGAATGAACCAGGATCTAACATCACTTGGCTTACAGCTGTTAGGTACACACTAACTCACCTGGGTGGCTTTGGCTGGAGGATTCTTCTTCTACTATCCATGGCTCCTCTCCTTGCTCCAACTTGAAGACCAACTCTGGCTCGGTAACACAACACCCTGTGAATGGGAAATGACTCAGGACTTAGGCCAGGCCTATGGGCTTCAGGGCCTCTGAAGAAAAAAATGGTGCAGCTTCAGCTATACAAAAATAGGGCCATTTAAACTTTTCATGGGGAGTTGTCTCTAGAGATCAAAAGGGATCAATAATTTGACACCTGTTGCAGCCCAGGGGTCACCTTTAAATGCTAAATTTCAACCCTAAAAATCCTTAATCTCTACAAAGGATCACGTGTATCAGCAACTAAAAAAGAAATGAATGCCATTTGGAATTACATAAAACACAACCCTTACTCACTGAGACAACGTGGCTATAGTTCTCTAGCATCACATCCTTGTACAGGGTCCTCTGACCAGGGTTCAGGTGTTGCCATTCTTCCTGGGTGAAGCTCACAGTCACATCCATGAATGACACTGATCCCTAAAAAAGTACACCTGTGCTCATTCTGCAGTCACCAGAACAGATAGCTTGCCATGTTTGAAATCTAAAACTTTGCCATGTTCACCGTTGATAACTGAAGAGAAAATATCACACATGATATCTATTCTGTACTTTATTTGGTATTCTATGTTGTGGAAGAACAAACCATAGAAATACCCTATGTATTAATTTTTTATTCATGAAAAAAAATCCCAGGATTTCTCAATGTGCCTAGAACTGTCTCATGTTCTGGGGATATAAAAAAGAATTTTAGAAACTCTGCTCTCAAAGAGTTCATCATATTGTTGAAAGATATAGTTAAATATATATATTATGTATAATATATATTTAAAATAAAGCTTTGTAGAAGAAATGCTAGAAGATTCCAAAAGGTAGTGATTACATGGAGGGGAAGTGTTAAATTCTATTCTGTATATAAGATTGGAAGTAAAGCTTTGAATCCTTATACACAATCATATGTCATTTTTTGTTGGTGAAAGGGCTGAGCTATATTAAGATACAGATCCATAAGCAAAATCAGGAACAAGATTATAAGTAATTTGGGGCTAATTATCCAAAATATTTTACCATGAGTTATATACATATAAAATTTCTTTTTTTAGGTGTAAAAAATGTAAATAGGTGTGTATCTTCTTCCAACATGCTGATTTTCTTAATTATCCCCTAAGGCAGGGGTCCCCCAACCCTGGGCCATGGACCAGCACCGGGTGGGTGAGCAAGCAAAGCTTCATCTGTATTTACAGCTGCTCCCCATCGCTGGCATTACCACCTGTGCTCCACCTCCTGGCAGATCTGCATTTACAGCTGCTCCCCATCCCTTTCATTACCATCTGAGCTCTGCCTTCTGTCAGATCAGCATTTGCAGCTGCTCCCCATTGCTTGCATTAACATCTGAGCTCCATCTCCTGTCAGATCTGCATGTACTGCTGCTCCCCATTGCTTTCATTACCACCTGAGCTCCATCTTCTGTCACATCAGCACAGCTTTAGATTCTCATAGGCACACAAACTCTATTGTGATTGTGAACTGCACATGAAAGAGATCTAGATCGTATGCTTCTTTTGAGAATCTAATGCCTGATGATCTGAGGTGGAGCTGAGGCAGTGACGCTAGTGCTGGGAAGCAGCTACAAATACAAATGAACATTAGCAGAGAGGCTACAGCACATTCCCCCTCTCCCCCAGTCTGTGGAAAAATTGGCTTCCAGGAAACCGGTTCCGGATGCCAAAAAACTTGGGGATGGCTGCCCTAAGGTATATACCGCCACTTCAAGATCACAGCTGTGGGTAATGGGGAGCTGATGAAAACTAAAGTACCAGAGTTATGTGTCCAGGTTTTCATCTTAGAGGTAATGGTTTAAAGAAGAGTGGAGAATGGCTTAAGAGAAACTCAGGGCAAAGACCAGAGGGTGGGATGACGATTCCTATTCAGGTAGTTAGGAAGGACAGTATTCAGCGAGATCAACATCCTGATTGGATTTCGCCAAAAGTTTGAACATGTAGCCCGTCAAAGAGAAAAGCCCAGGAAAAGCGTAGCACGAAGAAGCAGGAGGTAACTTATTTTCCCTTTTCTTATTCCTGCATTTTCAGAAGGGCCCCTGCCTCATTCTCCCCTTTGATGCTTGGACCCTTTTAGGGTCAAAGACCATCATTTTTATTTAGGGACTGGCATTGCCATAGCATCATTACATATGCTGCTTTTTTTTGTTGTTGTTGTTGTTGTTTTCTGAACACAGATTCAGCCGTCTGGAGCAACCATTGCTAAACCTACAGCAAATATTAAGGTGAAAATTACAACAACAATTATTAGTAAGGGATGACACTGAATTATAATAAGAAAGTTAGGGGACTTCTGGCAAGATGGCGACGGGGCAGCTTGGTCTATGAGACCCGCCCCCCCACAAAAGAGGACACAGAAAGACTTGGGCCCTCTCCCAGGGGGCTGCAGATCCCATCATTGGCAGCCTGCTCTTCACATGGAGCTCCGCCGTTGACACCACTGAAGCATCACAACGGTCTGGGCAGCCACTGCAGCCACCACCACGGCCGCCACCGCTGCGGCAGCCATTGCACATCGCACTGCCTGTGTCTGAGGTGATCCACGCCCTCAGACCTTGGAACCCCTGAAGGCAGGATCTGCTAAGATCACTGCCACCACTACTGCCACCATGATGCCCTGCCAGGCAGTGGGTCTCCTCCCTCATGCCTTGAGGCCACGGCCCCCATTTCCGGCTTCTTTTCAGCTCCCTCCCCGGTGGGGCGAGCAGCTGTGATAAAGACCATCTGGAGCTGTGAGATAGCATCACCTGCTGGCGACTCAAGGTAACAACACCGAAAGGGAAAACTGACCCTAACTGTGAACAAATTTACCAGCCTGAAAAGACAACTAGAAAGCAGAGTTGAAAGGACATTGAAATTAAACGAAAAGTCTCAGAGTGTGCTTGATTGGTTGTGTTAGTTTACTGACTTGATTCTATTCCTTTTGTTTTGTTCCTTTTGTTTTTTTCTTTTTTTTCTTCTTTTCTTTTCTTCTCTCTGTAAACCATATCTTTGTATAGAGGAATAGCACACCAATAAGGAGCTTGGTTAGCTTGTATGTTAGCATCATTGTATGTTTTAGTTTTTTTTGTATGGGAGTTGGTCAGTTTGTAGCCGTGGTCTATTGTTTTTATCTGTTTCAGTTTTTGTCTCTCTCTCAATTTGTTGGTACACTCATCTGTTCTCTCCAACTCCTCTCTCTTTCCACCTCCTCTTCCCCCCACTGCCTGCTCCATTCTCTTCCCTCTGTTAACCTCATTTTATTTCAGGGAGTAAACCTACAACCCCACTGCATGGACAGATTCCAAGGCAGTGGGAAGTGGGTTTCAGATTATCCACACACCTGTCGGCGGATACCAGGACCTGCAGGTAGATTTTGAATCTCAGCTCCCCCCTCAAGTAAATCTCAAAACTGCAAAAAAGGACCACCCCCAACCTATAGTGCAACTACAGAATCGAAAAATGTAAGAGGATATACATAAAGAAGAATAGGAGATTGAACAAACAGAAGTAAAAGCAACCCCTCCACCCCTGAATAACAGAATTAAAGAAGACAGTGATGTGGAGGGAAGGAAAAAGTAGGGAGGAAAAAACTGCACAAATGAAGAAAAACCAAAAGAAGAATATAGGTCTCACCCAGACCCCTGGGAGGTCAGACACTGAGAAAACAGACTTCAGAACACAAACAATGAAGAGCCCCCAGAATGACTGGTCACATGCAACAAACCCAGACATCAAGACATTAATAGAGAGAATTTAAAAAATTGAGGAAAGACAAGAAGAAAATAGGAAGGAGCTGATGACAGAAATAACAGCAGTAAAGAATACTGTGATGGAAATAAATAACAAACTAATAAGCATGGAAAGCAGAATTAGCCAAGCAGAAGAAAGAATCATAGAGCTCAAAGACCAAAACACAGAACTAAACCAAACTGTCAAAAACATAGAAAAGAAGCTTAAAAAGACAGAACAAAACCTTCAAGAGATGAATGATCACTTCAGGAGAAAAAACCAAAGAGTAATAGGCCTTCCTGAGGCAGAGAGAGAAACAGAGGCCACACTGGAACAAACATTTCATGAAATCATTCAAGAAAACTTCCCTCATCTCATCAGTGATGAAAAAATTCAAACACAAGATATTCAGAGAACCCCTGCAAGACAACAAATGAGAATACCAACTCCTAGACACATAATAATTCACCTAAACAAGGTAGGTATAAAAGAAAAAATCCTAAAGGCAACAAGAGAAAAAGGTCAGACTACCTACCAGGGAAGACCAATTAGAATAGCAGCAGATTTATCTACAGAAACCCTTCAGGCTAGGAGAGCTTGGAACCCTATCTTCAAAGTCCTAAAAGATAAACAATTTCAACCGAGAATAACCTACCCAGCCAAGCTAAGCTTCATCAGTGAGGGAGAATTGAAATCTTTCCCAGACATCCAATCCCTAAAAACCTACACTGCCACGAGACCACCTCTACAAGAAACACTTAAGAAAGTATTGAACACAGAAGAAAAGGAAAAAAGAACAACAACGTTCTTCACAAGAGTACAGGCAAAAGATTAAAAACACACATGAACCAACTCTAAAACCAAAAGAAAGACAACACACAAACAGGAAGAACAACAACAACTCTGTAAGAACATTATGACAGGGATCAACTCTCACATTTCAATAATTAGCTTGAATGTGAATGGACTAAATGCACCACTGAAAAGACACAATGGAAAAATGGATAAAATATCACCAGGCAACAATTTATTGCCTTCAAGAGACTCACCTCACTAGAAGGGATACTCACAGACTCAAAATAAGAGGATGGGAAACAAATTTTCAGGCAAACGGAACACAAAAGAAAGGAGGAGTCACCATCTTAATCTCAAACAAAATACACATTAAGCTATCAAAAATTTAAAGATACAGAAGGCCACTACATAATGATAAAAGGTCCAATCCATCAACAAGAAATATCTATCCTAAACAAATATGCACCCAACATAGGAGCACCTACTTTCATCAAGCAGCTTCTAGGTAAACTAAAAAAAGATATCGACTGCAACACCATCATAGCTGGGGACTTCAACACCCCACTCACAACCCTAGACAGATCATCAGGACAAAAAATCAGCAATGAGACGTGAAACCTCAATGTAACTCTTGACCAAATGGACTTAATTGATACCTACAGAACACTCCATCCAAAGACCACAGAATATACATTCTACTCATCACTGCATGGAACGTACTCTAAGATCAACCACATACTTGGCCATAAATCAAGCATAAGCAAATTCGAAAAGACCGAAATCTTACCATGCACCTTCTCGGACCACAGTGGAATAAAAATAAACATTAACACCAACAAGGTCCCCTCAAAACCCACAAAGACATGGACACTAAACAGCATGATGCTAAACAACTCCTGGGTCATCAATGAAATCAAAACGGATTAAAAGATACCTGGAAACAAATGAAAATGAAGAAATATCTTACCAAAATCTCTGGGATGCCATGAAAGCTGTAGTAAGAGGGGAATTTATATCCCTACAAACGCACATGAAGAAAATGGAAGGATCACAAATTAACAGCCTAACAAGCCACCTAAGGAAGCTGGAAAAGCAAGACCATGAAACCCTAATTTCAGCAGAAGAATCCAGATCACGAAAATAAAAGCCCAAATCCAGGACATAGAAGACAAAAAGATAATACAAAAAAA
>CAUYQG010057571.1:0-32919 GCA_963574415.1 Tarsius wallacei
TTCTGCCAAGTCTTGAGCTGCTTCTCCATCAATTCCCTTGGGAATCTGTCTGGATGTGAAATTCTATAAAAACATTTGACATCTCAAGATACACAGTGTTCCTGTCAGATTTTTTCTTTGCAATTACAGGAAACATTCTCAACTGCACAAACTTCAGAGTGTGGCTTTAGCCCTGAACACACCTTCTGTAGTCATGAGGATCAGAATCCTGAGGAAGTCCTGGTGATCTGGGGAGAGTATTCTAAGATATTCAGTGCAAGGATAAGTGAGATTTGCTGAAAAGAATAGACTTTTGGAGTCAGATTAAAGCTCATAGGGAGGCTGGACCAGAGCCAGTGTCCTTGACAACAAAGCCAGTGTCTCATTTATCCTCCTCCTCTTGTATAACTGTGCACATGACTCAGGACAGATCCAGCTTCCTGCTTTCCTGCTAATCCATTTTATTTACTTATTTCTAGGCCTTATTCTCACAACTTCCTTTTCTCAATTTTTACTCTGAATATAGAGGATGTGTCTCCATTGTCTAAATCCCAGGGCTGAGGGTCTTTGTCTGCAGCTCAGGGGTAGCTCAGGCTGTGGTCCCTGCATCGCCTGAGAAAGATAATAGGACTTTCTCCTTCACTGTTGCCAGGCTCTTACTGTTGCTTTTCGTCCATACATTTATTTGGGAAATGCAAGTCAACATTAATCACCAAGAGGATAACAGTATTTTACTCCATGTGGGATACTGAAGTAGAACTAATCCTATGCTTCTCACACTGTCGCAGCTTGACCTCCTTCACACTTGACGTTAGGGAGAGCTGAGGATGGATCCTCCATTGTGCTGCGGGCTTTGTTTGTCAGCGATGTGGGGGCTGACTAAGCATGTCAGGCCAATAGTGTTGGCCATAATGAAGGACAGACTGGACTTCCTGGGAGAATCTGAGACCACTGCCAACCATAGAGTTTGATCATTTTATGTCTTTCAGGTATTGAATAAGACTCATTCAGATTATCTAGGACAATCCTCCTTATTTAGAGAGAGTTTATAGCCAGCTTTAATAACATCAAATAAGGACCTTCACAGCAACACATAGGTTAATTTTATTTGAATAATTGAGATATAGCCTTGCCAAGCTGACACACACAGCTGATTACAGACACAGTTATTTTATATTATATATTCTACACTAGAACCAGGCTCATTTATAATTTTGCTTAAATAGTTGATTCTATTGGTCCTCTGAGAGGTCACCTTCAAGACTGTCCTAACTTTGTGTGTGCTTTTTAAAAATTTTTAAATTATTTTTTATTTTCTTGATTAATTAATCAGTATTTTTTATTATCATATTGTGGGGTACAGTTAAGGATTAGGTATACAAGTATGCTTCGTTCATACACCCTTGGTGACAAGAGGGGTCTCCCCGTCCCCAGACAGATATTGAGTGTCATTAATCCCATTCCCCCTCCCCTCCCCTCCCCATAATTTCCCACCACTGTCAGTCATTTTGTTATAGTATTACTTTGGATGTTCAAGGTTCACTATATGAGTGAGAACATGTGATACTCTGATCTTTGTTTCTGTGAGAGGTCACTCAGTATTATAGATTCTAGTTCCATCCAAGTTGCTGCGAAATCTATAAAGTCTAGTTCAGTGAGTACATGGACCTACACATGAATCATTTTTCTGTTCTTCAAATGTAGAATTGGAGTAGATCCCTTTGGGAGTTGGCATAAAGCCTCTATTGGTTTCTTGATCTATAAAGAAAAGTCAATTGATGAAGGGAAGGCCATGCAGAAGACTCTGAAATAGCCTCCACTCAGGCAACATAGTAAATAACAACCATAGTGCATCCCAAGGGGATAGAAAATATAATGCCACTCTTGAAAACCTAAAGGATGCAGAAGCAGTGGTTTCCACCATTTGATTCAGCAATGTGACACCTGTAAAAACACGATAAATCTTGAAAAATGACAGTGGACTGTAGCAATCTCATCTGATTGTATCTGCTGTGACAGATACGGTGTCTTTGCCAGAGAAGATTAACATGGTCTCAGATACATAGAAAGAGGACAATTTTTTTCTGTATGCTTTTTGTCTGGTTTGTTTTAATCAGAAAACAAATTAGAACTTGTATATATTCACTTGGATGTCCGATGTTATTATCTCTCCCATCTCCTGGTATGATATAATCTAGAAACCTGAACAGCTTGGACATCCTACAGAACATGTCATTAGTCCACTCTACCAATGACATCATGCTCGTTGGGCCAGATTAACAAGAAATAACTAGTATATTAAAGGCTTTGGTAAGACATGTACTCCACAGTGAGAGTACAAACTGCCTGGGTAGTTTGAGCCTAGAGAATCTGTAAAATTCTTAGGACATCAATGGTCTGGGGCATGTAGGAATATCCCCAAAAAAGTACCCTAACCACCAATAATAGAAGCTGACTATATCTTGTGTCTCTTTCAGACTCTGAGAGTATTATATTCCACAACTAGGAATATTGAACAAACTGGGTGACACAAAAGGCTTCCATTTTGGGGGTGACCTATTTAACAGAACAGGAAAGTACTCGGGCTGGGCTGTAATACAAGCAGCTCTTTCACTGTGGTATTAGAAACACCAATGACTTGGGGGAAAATAGTGAGTTTGGGGCAAGTGTTAATGCACAAATAATAAAGGTAAACTCTAGGATTCTGAAGGGAAATCATACTTTTTCAATAGAGCTTTTTATTCCTTTTGAAAAGCAACACTTTGGGGCTATAATAGAGATAGAGAGATTGACCATGTCATAACTCATGACCATGAGACTTGAGACTAAAATCGACCATTTAATGCTGGTTTCTGTTAGATCCACCAAGTCTTAAAGTCAAGAAGTTCCATAGTCATCTGTCTTAAAATGAAGGTGATACATACAGGATTAAGTATGGACAGAGTCAGAGGGTACAAGCAAGTTGCTTGAGCAGGTATCCTGGATCTCCATGTTATTTACTACTTTTACAACAGCACTTTTTCCTCAGTTCCCACTTATGGCTAGTCAAGAGATAAAGACAGCTCAGGCTTGGTTCACAAATGGATCAGTTCAATATGTGAGTGCAAAGTCCAAAAGAATGCTGGCTGCACTACAGCCTCAATCAAGTGTGACCATCAAAATACAGCTGCAAAAGACAACTCTGTTAAAAGATACAGTTCTCAACCGTGCACTTGACCATTCATTTTTGTGAGGAAAGAAAAGTGGACACAATTAGAATGTAAATGGACTCGTGGGTTGTAGAAAAATGACTTAGCTATCTGGTCACAGGTCTTGCAAGCCTGGAAAGTCAGCAATCTGGGAAGGATATGGAGACTCATAAAGAAATGGGCACGTTGTGTGAAGGTCTTTGTATGGCACTATGACCAAAGAGCATCCATCATGACAGAAAGACTGAAAAAACTTGTCTTCAAAATTACTCAGACATTTGACTTCATTCAGTTTCTGTCATCTGACATTCTACCTATCACTAAAGGTAGCAAACCTGGGTCCAAGAATACAGGAGTGGTAGCAGAAATGGATACTTGCCAATCTGAGCTATAATACAGTGATATGATGGTGGTGTGAGTGTCAGGCATAGGCCAAAGGCATAGGCTTCAATTCTGCAAGGCTAATCTGGCTATTTCTGATTCCTAGCATCAGACCTGCCAGGAATAGACCAATGCCAAGTTCCTGATACAGCAGAATCCCTTGAGAATGCCAATAGTGATGACAAATTGACTACATTGACTACATTGGCTACATTGGTTCCATACTTCACTGGAAATAGTAGTAAAAACTTCTGAGAAAAATATACACATATTCTGAGTATGTGTTTGCTTTTGGTGGTTGCAGAAACTCAAGCAACACTACTATCCAAGAACTTAACAGTGTTTTTGACCCACCTGCCCAGGAGCACTCATACCGTTATGTTGGGGATGACAGACATGGGGATGTACAGAAATGGATGTGTGGGAGTGGGTCCAAAAGATCATGAGATCTACCAGCCAGATTTATATACTGCATGTCATGTATGACACAGAAGTTGTTGACCTGATAGAATGATAGAACAGACTGTTGGAAGGCACAGGTGCGGCACCCGCCTACAGGAAAGATCTGGTGAGGCTGGGGCACTGTTCAAAAATCAGTATATATTTTAACAGACAAAAATAAATAATTTAAAACAAAGGTTTCTTAAGAGCTATAATAACTGGTTCCTAGAATCAGGGTTGAAAGCAGGAGGGAACCCTGCAAATCTGTGCAATGTGATCTTAGAGACTTTGGTTCCCAAGGGCACAGCAAAATTTCCATTAATTACAGGCTTTCGGTTTCTCATGCCAAGGGACCAGCAGACAAGGAAAAAAAGTCACCAACCCAGCTGAGATAATTGATCCTAATCATCAAGAGGAGCTAGTGCTGCCATTACATAATGTGTTCTATTTTGGTTACTCTCTTGACCAATTTTGACACTAAATGGAAAAATTCACCGGCAACAGTCTGAAAAGGCATAATGACCAGAGGCTCAGATCTCTCGCTGGTGTACACCTATTTCCTGCCACCAGGAAAATCTTTAAAACTATCAGAAGTGCTGAGGATAAAGGCAGTCTAGAATGAAAGAAGAGAAAAGAAACAGTATCAATTGTGGTCCCAAAAGGAGTTTCAGCAGGAGGGCTGTAGTTCATCCCATTAGCTCGTGCTTATCAATTTCCCAAGGGAAAGAGTCCAAAAGCATCCACCAGAAGGAGCTGTTCCCAGGACTTGTGGAAGCAAGTGCATCCTGGCAGTCAAGAAGTGGGCTTCAGTGGTCGCTGGGGTGTTTCTCTCTGATCCCCCTTCGGAATGACGACATATTTCAGATGTTGCGAGTGTTACCAGCAGATAGCACTCAACTGTCAAAAGTTTCTTTCACGTTGCCTTGGCAGATTAGAATCACAATGCTAAAGTCATTCCCCATTTTCAGAGCAGCCCACATTTGATTTCTGTTTGGCCCAGGATATAAAGATTTCACCCCTTAACTAAGTTAGATATAACTCTAAAGAATCACTTCAGCTTCTCATGCATCGATTTGCCTGAAGCTTTTTGGGGGGATTGCATTGCAGGCAGGCCAACTTCTTCCATTGTCTGGTCTTGCTGCCTTTTTATTTTCTTCTTTTCCACGGCTATTGCTCTTAAGAAAACTCCCCAATAAAACTTTTGTACACTTATCTTTGTCTTAGGCTAGTTTCTGAGAAAACTAGTTTGCTTAAAAACTACTTGTGTTACTAGGACACGTAGTAAGAGACACATTCTTTTCAAAATCTTTTGTGATGGATCTGAACTATATTAGTTTTATTGAATGAAGTAAATAGTTTATAAAATAAAATTACTTTGAGAAGTTCTATCATCCTTCATCTGCATAATTTTAAAATACCATTATAAAAGCATTTGTGCCATATATTATTCTTGTCGATTGTAGCACAGATGAGTATTAAAATCCTCATAATTTTATAATTATCATTATCATTATAAAGATTTCAATTATAAGAAGAGAAAGGCACCTGATTTTTTTTCTCTTTTGCCCAAAGTCTCAATTTGTTGTCTGTTCTATTAATACACTCTAAGAATTGAGAACAGTGATTCCCTGTAAAAAAAAAAAAAACTACAGTTAAAGCCCTCATAACAATTTCAAGATTGCAATCAGGAGCATATTGGAAGTTGACCTTGTAGTGACTGGATGAAGAAAAAGACAGCAATAGACACAAATCCAGAAAAAGCTGGGGTTTTCAATTTCATAAACACTTAATACTTGAAGTTTTATTATTGTCATAGTTGTTTTTTAAACAAAAAATAAAGTTTTTCCACATTTGAAATCTATATTGTCAATCTGAAAGCAAATATGGGAGTAGATTTTTAAAAGAGAGAGATAAAAGCATAAGTAATCATTTGAGATTGTCTAATTTAATTTGGATAAACCTTGTACTTGCTTATGACATGATGTGTATTTTGATAATTGTATTGGAATGCTTGATTGATTACACAATGTGCTTTGTTTGATCATGGTTTGAATAGTAATTTTATAGCTTGTGGTGTTCATTGTCAAAGAACCTTGGGCTGTTTATTTTACCCTGTGATGTATTAAATTGATTTGATTCATTCAATTATTCCCTGACTATCTTTGATCCTTTGCTGCTACTTCTCAGGGTAGCAATAAAACAAAACTACCTATAAGTCTTCAAATGCATGTAATTAAAGCTTATCAGTTTTGCTCAGAGGACCTATGACAAGCTATAAAGGGCACTCTGGAAAATACAGAATGGGTCTGATGCTGGCATGATCAGAGGGAAGAAGAGTAATTTCATAAGGAGAAATGTAAAAAGGATCATGATGAGAAACACACAGATGACCACAGCTCCTTCCAGAAAAATCCACCCTGAATTATGTCTTTGATTAACACCTTCAGTATTTATTGGCATATCTATTTTTTCAAGCCTAATTTTATCTTGCTTTTGGATCTGCTTAATATTTCCTTAGAAATTTCTTGTCCTCTTAACTTAAATTTTCCAAAACAACTGAATCATCTCTCTTGATTTCCTTCCAAATGTCAAAATATCTTCACACTAGTCTTCCTTACATTCTCAACTACTCATGTACAAAATCAATATTGTCTGATAATATTCATTTTTATTAACCATTATATATGAATTAGTATTTAAATATTATGTACTTTTTCCTTTTATATTTCACAAATTCATTATGTTTAATAATACCATAGCTATTCATCATCTAATACCAAGATTATTGTGATTTCATTTGTCGTTTTATATTAAAATATTTTACCTCACTCAATTCTCCATAGATTTTTTAGATTAATTATTCTTAAACAATAATGACCACAAAACTATCTCAGTCGTATTTTCACATTTTAAAAAATCAGTAGCTTCCTAAAGTGCCAGGAGCCGCAATCATTAGTAAAAGTAAGGTAAAATGGACCTGAAAACAGGAAAAACGCCGGCTGGGAGCAATGCCCCAGTAAAATGCGGCCATGACAGAGGCAAAGCCCCATGGATCCTGTTGACGGACCTTCCCTAACTTTGAAGGATTGCATGCATAGGCTTGAGAATGTTCCCTCTTTAATTGAGATAATAGATGCATAGATGGATGATGGCATTTGACAGCAAAAATTATACTTAGGCATGGTGAAGGTGAGATTGCAGCAAAAAGGGTGCCCCTTAGGGTATGTAAAGATGTTTTTCAGTAACAGCAGGAGGTCGAGAAAAACAAATCGACCACTTCCTCATAAACAACAGACCCCAGCTGAGAGCTGGTGGAAACCAACTGTTTGAGATAAAAAATAGGTTAAGATATTATAGGGTTAAATAAGTACGTTGATAAAGATAGAAGTTAGAATATTAATAACAAAATAGTAAGATAAGAGATATATAATAGTATTAGTAATAATTAAGAAAATATAGGGATATAAGGATAGAAATAAGATTAATAGAAATAAATATATAATAGTAAGTAAATTAAATAAGACTTAGAGTTAAGGTTTAGTTTTATAGGGTAAGGATATTATAGGCCTATAATAGTAAATAGTTATAAAAAAGTTAGGAAGAAAACCAGGATGTTCACAAATGTTTAATTTAAGAAAAACACCATCTGTGATTGAAATTGTTAAAGCTCAATTTTGTTGTGAGTGGAAAAGGGATGTATGTGGGCGTTTGGTTAGCAACATAAGATACATTTGTGGGTGCAGGGCTGGGTGGAAAAACTATATAAGCATGTGAAAATTAAATAAAAATTGGCAGTCTTGAGCTTTTCCCAGGAAGAGGATTCCTGTCGTTTTCGTCTTTTCTTTTTCGCCGCTTCCCGATTCCCCCGTCTCAAGCCCTGACTCTCTCCTGGAGCTGGACTCCTGGCACTAAAGTATTCACAATCTTCATTGATTAACTCTAGATAGTGAAAAATATGACTTTTCACTTTTATTTCATACTTCTATATAGTTATTTTTTTTTTTAATACAGAAGAGATCTTACTATGCTGCCCCGGCTGGTATCAAACTTGTGGGCTCAAGCAATCCTCCTGCCTCAGCCTACCAAAGTGTTGGGGTTACAGGTACAGCCACCACACCCAGCCCTATATAGTTACTTTTATGTGCAATTTACTTTGTGTTAATATTAAAATTGTTTTCAGCTTCACACATCACAATTTATTTTCATATACTTTTATTTATTCTTCACATTAGACGTATAAGCTAAAGATTATCAGTCACTACTTGTCAATCTTATGAACCTAACTTCTGAAGTCAAACCACTTGCTAAAATTGACCCAACTTACAGGACAAGGGTAAGAACCCAATTTTATGACACCATCACTGTTTTTTTTTTTTTTAAATCACTACATCTCCATTCCAGCTACTTAACTTTTTAAAATACTTTATTTTTTTCTACACTCCTACTTTGGTTCACAATTTTTCCCCTGTCTAAATTTGTTTTCAATGAATATAAGTCATAACATTTATGACATAGATCAAATTGAACGTCTACCATAAAACCTCCCTGGCAATCACAAGAGAAATGATTTTTCATTTGTTGGATTGTCTATAGTATTTATAGCGCAAAATGTGTTTGGTTATTTTTTAGCTCATTCTTTCACTTAAAATTGAAAGACAAATTGTGTCAGGCATTGTGATATCTAATGCATAAAAATGCTTCTGTCTTCGGAAATGCTTAAAGCTACATTCCAAGTGATATTTACTATTATATTCTGCTTCTTCTTTTTTTTTTTTTTTGCTATACATATGTCACTCCCACTCAATTAAATTGTGGATTCCCTGAGGTTAGAGACTACCATGATGTCACATCTGGTACTCAGCAAAGTTTTCTACACTCAACATTGTATCTAATAAAATTGGCTTATGTTACTGAAAGTAGTATATCTAGGAGGCACAGTAGACATTTTTATTCTTATAAAAGTGAAAATGGGTTACTTGCAAAGCATAGGAGTTTCAAACCTTTCTCACAACATTGTTCACAATCACTTTGGTAAGTAAAGGCAGAGGACAATGCCATGTCTACTTTTAAGTGTGAAAAGTGAGGCTCACAGAATTTAAAAAATAATCCTGTAGTCAATTAGATATAAAACTATTCAGTCTGAGTTATAATCAAATCTGACACTTGAGTATCATTAATTTGAGCAGTACAAATGGTTGGTGGTTACAGACTTACACTTAACATTCACTTAACGGCTCTAAATTATTTATATATGTTAACTCATTTCTCTCAATAATTTTATAAGGTAGGTATTTTATTTTTTTTCAGTTTTCTAATGAGAAAACTGAGGTATAGAAAGTAAAAGTTGTGAGTCCAAATTCTTAACCACTGTTAAACAGCAGATCAGAGAGTCATATCTAAGGGATTCCAGTAGCAGTTATATTCTTCACAAATGTGAAAGTCCAGCGCTTCTATTTCTCACACTAAACATGAGAAACAAAAAAAATGAGAGATTGTAAATTGTATGGTTACAAAAGTCACTTATTTGTGGTAGAGAAAATACATTGTAAGATAAGACTTTTTTTTTTTTACAAATTATGTAAGTTCAGCCTAAAGTTTATTCATTTTTTTCTAGATATAGAGACTCATAAAAAAGCAAACATGATGGAAAGAACCTTGTGGGTATTTTTGGAAATCGCTAGGATTTCCAGGAAAAAGAACAAGCAAATGTGAAAACCCTGCAGAGTAGAAGCTCAGTGGTTTCAAAGAGAAGGTCGGCATAGCTGGAGCAGTGAGAGTACAGAATATGAGGCAGGACAGTGGACAGGGCTCAAATCCTGTATGGCCTTGACGATCATTATTAGGATTTTGGTTTTTACTCTTCATATGACAAAAAGCCATTGAAAAATTTTGAAGAAAGGAATGACAAAAAATATTACCTTTTAACAGGGCCACTGGATCCTGTATTACATATAGACTGAAGGGGCAGGGCGAAAGTGGTGTGACTAGTTAAGAGGGTATTCAGTGATCTAAACAAGAGAATAATGCAATTAAGATGGGGAGAATAGCTATAACGGTGATGAGATATATTCAACTGGTTTTAGTATAGCATTCTATGTTGTGTAAGATAAAAAAAAGATTCAATAACGGCTCCACATTCTTTTGGCTTGGGCTATTTTGGAGAAAAAGTTGTCATTCACTGAAATAAGAAATACTGAACCAGGAAAAGGACTGTGGAACAGAGATCAAGAGCACAATATAGGTGTGTGTGTATATGCTTAAAATGTTTATTATACATATAAATGGAGTTGTCCCAAAATTCAGAAGAAAGGTTTAGCATAAAGACATACAAATTTTAAAGTTGTTGGCATACAGGTGCAGTACTATACGACTGAGTAAATGAAGATACAAAGACCTAAAGTTTACTTGGAGAAGAGGAAGAATTGTCAAAAGACAAGAGAAGGAGCAGCCACTGAGGTATTATGGAACCAAGATCGTATTATGTTTTGAAAATCAAGTGAAGAAAAATGTTTTAAGGATGAGGCAAATGCTGCTGACGTGAAATAAAATAAGGTCTGGTCCTTAGATTTAGAATGGTGGCAATCATTAGCAACTATAAAAAGGGCACTTTCAGAGAAGAGATGGCTTTCAAAACTCAGTGGAAATGGAAAGAGAACCATTGAATACTGTGAATAATGAAAACTCGGTTCAAGAGTTTTGGGAAAAAAAGGTAGAAAATAAATATAAGAGTAGCTCAAGAGGAGATGGAGTCTGTTGAGAATGTGATAGATTTCTAATGAGTTGTAGTCGCTAGTTCCCATATAGTTTCTTACACAGTTTTTATTAACACTTGGACCAAAAAAAAAAAAAAAAAGAAATATAAATCTAACATGGATACCTAAACTTGGGAAAGGATGCTGTAGGGAAAAAAGACAGGAAGTATAGAGCTAGAATTGTTTGTTGCCACTAACAAATTATCTTCTGTAGTAATGCTATATGTGCTATGTATAGGTACAAAGAATTCTTGTTAATACGGGCAGTTGCATTCTGTAGAAAAAATAAGCAAACAAAATGTACTAGGAATACTCCTCTTTAGAGTCAGGGCTTTGTCAGCAGAGATGACTTATACTGACAAATAAAAGCAGTCTCACTGGGCTAAGGCAGACATCTGAGAAGAGGTCAGTAACAAAAACTACACTGAAATTTTAGCAGTCACATGTCTGAGGAGAGTGCTACATTTGTAGAATAATTACTTTCCTCATTTGCTTTATTGGGGCTCCCTTGTTCTGTCTCTCCTCTTTCTGGAGAACAGAACAGTGGCTATGTGTTACTCATCTTGGCATCCTTTAAAATTGTGAGCAAGTCTTAAACAGAGCAAGCTCTAAATGAACATTTCCTAAACTTAACATAATCCTCCCTCACAAACATAATAATATATGCATCTAATGAACATTGTGTCATTATAATATCTAATTCAGAAGGCTGTTAAATAGATTATCAAGTGCAATATCAAAACTATGAAGAAGGAGCCATATCATAAAAGTTCCTATTGAAGTCATGAACTTTGACTTTTTTTTGCCTTGTGTTCCTTTGATATATCAGCAAATACATTTTATAATCATTACCACCAGTGCCCGTGTTTCCTTGTTATATACCTACTTCTCTTCATACTCATTACCAGTAATAGTGTCACATATTCACAGCCTAAACATAAAAATCCAGAAGTGCCTCATGCACTGAAATTTTCTTTCCCCAAACAAATTTACAGAATTCCAAGATTCAGAGATGAAGCTTTAAATATTCTTATAATACATTTTGAAGGATTAAAACAAATATTTTGGGCTGAAGTGATAGTCTAGGCAAATATCTAAGGAAGTATGGTAAAGAGAATAATCCCTTCTCACCCTGCCCAACAGGATGTCTATGAATTAATCCCCAGACCTGTAAATATGTTAGGTTGCATAGCAAAAGGAATAGGTTGTAGAGGAAATTAAAGTTGCTAATCAGCTGACCTTAAAATAGGGACACTATTCAGGTTATTTGAATAGGCCAAGTGAAATCACAAAGGTTTTTAAAAATGGAAAAGAAAGGCATGAGATAAGGTAACATCAGAGTGATAACAATCTGAGGAAAACTTGACCTGCTGTTGATCACCTTGAAGATGAGAGAAGAGTTGAACTGTGTGACCTCTAGAATCTAGAGAAGAGAAAAAAATAGATTCTTCCATGGAGACTGGAGAAAGGCATATAGCTTTGCTGAGGCTTTGGTTTTAGTTTAGTAAATTCCACTTTTCACGTCTGCACTACAAATCTGTAACACAATAAATGTATGTCATACTATATGATTCAATTTGCATTAATTTGTTTCAGTAGCAATAGTAAGCTAACACAGAAGGGGATAAAAGGACTAAAAATGAACTGAATACACATTATATGCCAAGACATTGTACATGGATATTTTTAAACAACGAGGGAGTCACAATGCATGTACTACATGGCATGGCTCATTGTTACTTCAGTTTAAAATACGTAAGGTTTGGAGACAAATCACATAGTATATAAAATTCTGTAACAAGGACAATTGAAAACCAAGAATAGAGTAAGAAGGCAAAAAATTGGGGGAAAGAACATTGAAAAACACCAACCTCTAAGTGTGAGGTGGAAGAAAAGGAGCCAGCAGAACAGACTAAGAAAGATCTGGAAAAGTAAGATAAGAACAAGCTGTTTGAAATATCATAGAATCTAAGAAAGGAAAACCATTTCAAAAAGAGGGACTGGTCAACCATGTCAAGTGCTTCTGAATCAAAAGAGTAACAGCAGTTGGGAAGTTATTTTTGACCTATAATAGAGTTTTCAGTAAAGTAGCCATAATGGCAGTGGTGGCTAATACAGAGAAGGGGTGAGAATGGGGGAACAAGACAGCATTGACGTGAGAATATTTATGTGAAGTATTTACATGCTGTCTTATTGAAAAATGCCTTCAAGTAAGCTTTTACAAAAAGGAACTGAAGTCTCATTCTTAAGAATATCCACTAGAGATTATGTTGAGTAATTTGTAAGCAGCTGTAGAAAAGAAGTGCAACGATACGTTTACAACAATTAATGTAATAGCAAAAGGAACACACTTAAATATCACTAAATTGATTAACCAAGGAATTTTTCAGGATGAATATATTTTCCAAAAGATCCATGCCATCTGCCTGTTGTTTAAGCTCTTATATCCAATGTATGAACCATACATTCAAAGATAAAGGACTTCTCAGAAACACAGGTAAAGAGAGTTTTCTTGGAGAACTGTATCCTGAGCCTGAGCGAACGGTCTGTGGAAGTTGACAAAACAAATCTGCAATCCGTCACATTGATGTGCATACAAGGGCCAAGTTTGTCCAGATGTCTAATATGGCACAGATGGGCAGGCAAGGCATTTGGCTGTGGTTTCCTTGTAAACATAAGAGAAAGCAGTACCCAAAGCTAACTTTTGAAGTCAGTAGCCTTCCAATTGGGGAAATGTACCAGGCTGGCTGACTGTCAGAGCACTAACTGCCATCAGCACCCCATGGCTCTACTGTTTGGCATCCAGAGAGAGGTGCAGCCCCCTATGCACACAACAGAGCTGCAGCCAGGAACAGCTGTCAAAACCTGCAGCAGCTCCCTGACTAGGTTCCATGACCTAGTTAAGGACCTGGACAATATTTTCCTCTCATACTTTGTGAAAGATGGTATGCTTTTTGCATGTAAGGTGTCAGATATGGAAGATTAACTTCCATGGCATACAGCACCACAGGGAAGGAAGAGAGGAAGAGAGGGAGGGAGAAAGAGAGAGGAAAGATAGGTATTTGCATTGAGTGTTATGTATGAATTTGTATCTCATTCAAATAGAAAGAACAAATCATTGGAATATACATAAATGTAAAAATTCTAAACTCTGAAGTCATGGTAGGACGCATGTTTGTGCGCACGCCTGCCTGTGTAATTTTTACCGCTAAAATCTCTTTTGTACTAATGGAAATATTCATGTTTTTAGCACTCTTTAAACATCTTATGCCACTTAATTTAGGAAAGCAAAATGTACTAAGTATATAAATGTGTTTCTTTTGGCTATTTGCCAAGACGTGTGACTTAAATAAAAGTAGCTTTATTCAGAATATAGTAATACATTTGTTAATTGAAGTTTTACATTTTCTCTTTTAAAAAAAAATTTAGCTCGTAAAGTACGTTTATTCACAGTTTTTACCAGTTTATTAATGGATTTTTTAAAAAACCCTTCAGATAAGACGAAATTTAGTGTGTCTGTACTAGTAAAATAAACATAGTCGCACAGTGTCCTCAGCTTTTAGTGCTCTTCACAATACCAAGTGGGTACTAAAATCATTTATTTCCAGAAAGGTAGCCTGAGAGGAAGGAAAAATAAAATTGTAACTGAGCACATTCTCTGCTGTATGAAATTTTTCTAATTACCTCCCCCCCCCGCCTTTGTCTGTGCTTCGAGAATTAGCAGATTTTATTTCTGCAAGAATTTCATGTTTATCACACTATCTCACTACTGAAAACTCAAGTTTGATGCAGATACACACTGATTAACTTTCATATTAGATACTTAGAAAAATTAGAAATTACTTAATTATTTGATTTGGTGTTTCTAACTTTCCGCCCATGTCACGTGCTACAGAGGATGAGAAATATGCCACAGGCAGGAAACACAGGAAGACAGAAACTTTATAATGCAAATAATGTGTCATGGTGTTGCAACAGAGTTGTGACCTATGACACACTGTGCTGTTTAAGAGAATAAACCTCTGAAGATGTCCTGAGTTATTCAACACCCAAATGTTTTTCTTCCCAGTTAAATGTAAATGTGTTTTTAATTTTGTGATTAGGAAATGCTATTGCTTGTCAATAATATTTTTGAATATTGTTAAAATGAGATCTTCAGATGTATAAATTTAAAAGCATGCAATAATCTTTATTTACACTTTGTGGAGGTCTTACATTAGAACATTTTTCCAAGAAACTATTTCGGGTTGTAAAATCAAGATAGCAATCAAATACTGTCTTTTCCTGAAACATTTTTATCAGTGTATCTAATAATGCTATTTAAATTCTTATTAAAACACACTTTAATATAGAAAAATTTTAAAATTATTTTTAATTAGCCTAGTATACCACATTATATAGATAGAGGGAGAGAGAAAGAACCTTATGTACTTAGATCATTTAAAAATGAAGAAAATAAAACTAAAAAGTTTTTATAGTTTCAAATTTTCTCTAGTTTTTCACTATTCTAAGAAGGACATATTTACCATGGTAACAGATTTACATGAATTACCTATATTTGCTGGTTGCTTTTATTTTTTACAAAGCAGTAGGTTACATAATACTTATAGCTAGTATTTTTATTAGTTTTTAAAAACATACTTAGTGATGACCTAGCTGACCGTGACTAGGAAAATGCTTAATTGAACTGATAAAAAAAAACATGAGGAAGTGTTTCACTCTCTGAATGTTATGTTCAAGTTACATTACAGGTAATTATCTTCTGTTTTGGGAGAATAATAGATTATATTTGTTTATTTCTAAAAATACATCATACATTGCAATAATTCTGAAAGAAACATGTGACTAATAAAATGATAAAGCAAAAATCATAAAGTCATAACTACACATTCTTAACAAAAAAATATAAAAAAGAAAAGGTATCTTACTTTATGTATTTCTCATTGTAAAATTACATGTCCAACTGGGCATGGTTTTATGCCTGTAATCTCAACAGTTTGGGAGATCAAGGCAGAGCACTAATTAAGTCCAGGAGTTTGAGACAAGCCTAGGCAACATAGTGAGAAGTCGGCTACAATTTTTATTTTAATTAGCTGGGCATCGTGGCACATGACTGTAGTCCCAGTTACTCGGGAGGCTGAAGCAGGAGGATTGCCTGAGCCCAGGAGGCCAAGCTTGCTGTGAGCTGTGACCGTACCACTGTACTCCATGTGACAGAGTTAGACCCTGACTCAAAAAAAATGTATATATTCACATGTCGATTATTTGCCTTAATTTAGAGTAGGTTAGGTGGTCATAATTATAGAGTTGGAAAAATGTACTAAAAATGCTTGTTAGCTAAGAATTTTATAAAATCTTATATTTTAAGAACTATGTCCTGATTTAGAATCTTTTAACTTTTTATTCTATAAAAAAACCCTTTCAAGGCTTATAAGTATTAATAATGGTTATTGGTAGATGTGGGAAAATAAATGTGCAATTTGTCAAACTTTATTGACTTAAAAGATACTATTTCAGCACTTATATATAAACTATAGATACAGATCACTAAGAATGAAACCTGGTAATGATGATTTGAAAGTCAGAAGTAACACTAAGACTTCAGCTATGCCTCAAAAATCTGGTTTAAAAATAAACCAAAATGTTTTAAGAAATAAAACATGGGAAGTATTATGTGAAAGATCAGCATGAATTTATATAAATTGAACAAATCAATAAATAAGAAAGATAAGATATAAGGATACTCAAAGAAAGAGGAAAAAATGGCAGGGCTTAAATATTTATATAAGGAGATTTGACCTTCAAGAAAGCTTAATGTAGTCTTTTGCTTTGAGAGTTCCTTCCAGAAACACTTTCTTTTTATAGATGAGTCATATATTCAGCCATGGAGTGCACATGGAAAGCTCTGCCTCACAATTTCTTTTCTCCATCAACAGAAAAGATACTCATTTGAGTAAATTTTAAATTGTAGACAAATGCCAGATTTTATATGAGTGGTATCGTTAGAAAAATCAGCAAACAAAAAGAAATAAAAAGCAGAAGTTGAAAAAGAACTAGAATTTGCATTGGGTTTTACAATTTATGACATATAAGAAAAGGATCTTGATCATTTTAACCTTTTTTCACTTCTAAAATGCTTATGTTAACCACTTTTCTGTCCTATCTCATAGAATATTTACATTTATGTACAATATTGTATTTGTCAGCAAGTCTGTGAAAATGAAATAACACAGAGAGTGACCTTTAGCTTCCACAAGCTGTGTTACACATGTTACAGTCACAAAATCCCAAAATATCCTAGTAGTCTAGAATAAGAGAGAATCAGTAGTAAATCTGAACTTTACAATGTTTACAGACATTTTGCAAGTCCTTTTTGAATCTGAAGTTTTGATTTACAGCATATCACAAGCTATATTGTTTTTACTTGCCCTCCCTTGAGGATCATTTTCAAAAACTCGTTGTCCCTGTAACATATTTTGGATTAATGCCTTTAAAAGTAAATGCCTTGAAAACTGAAACTGTGCCTTTGGTTTGCTTCTCACACAATGGTTTGATTATACTGAATGTGTTTGTTGAGGATTTTCATGGTTGACATTTATGAGAAAATTTATCCTTGGATCTCCAAAAGCCACTCAATATAGCTCCTTTTATAAGAAATGGAATTTGTGTATGGTGTTATGGCTTCTCTACCACTACCTAGAATTATACAACATTTATTAATTCGATATTAATAAAGATTACTAAAGTAAGACTACATATGTAGCATCTGGACATAAAAAAAACTCACTGAGAAATTAAAATGAGTGCAAATAGATTATATGTATCCATTTAACATAGTGAACATATTAAAATATATCTCATTGAAAGATTTTTTTAAATAGCACATTGAAGTGTAGGTTTAGTAGTTGCTATTAAACTATTATTAAAAGATTTCTGCCAGGTGCAGTAACATGTGCCTGTAGTCTAGCTTGGGCAATAGAGTAAGAACCCCATCTCCTATAAAAAAAAAATTCTGAGTATCTAACACTGTAAGTTATAGGTTAGGCATTCAAAAATACTATTTAGAAATTTTAACAGGAAATAATGATTTCTAGTCCAACACACCGTGCCTCAATCCGTTATTCATTTCACAAATATTTCATGAGCTCCTTATCATCTTACTTTGAAATAATTTGGGGCCTACAAAAATTTTTAAAAACTTAATACAAAGTACCAGTATACCTTCAATAGGTTTTCCTATTTTTGTTATCTTGAATAGCCATAGTACAATAACTAAAAAATTAGCATCAGTACACTGCTATTGGTTAAAGACTTTATTCAGGTTTCACCAGTTTTTTTAACTAATATATTTTTTTTATGTTCAGGATCTAATTCAGGACTCCACTACATATAGTTATATCTCTTAAGTTTCTTCCAATGTGTGACAGTTCCTTGGTCTTTCCTTGTTTGACATACCTTGACGATTTGAAGATTATTTCACAGATTGTTTCTCAATTGTGTTGGCCTAATGTTTCTCATTTAGGCTGGAACGGGCAGTGCATTTTTTGGCAAGAGTACCAAATAAGTGCATCCTATCAGGGGGCACATGATATCCATATGCCATAATACTGGTCATGCTAATCTTGATAACTGGATTGAGGCGCTATCTCGGGTATCTCGGCTGAATAAAAAATTGTTGATACCAGTCATAGTCCTTATGCTCAAATCTCTTGTTGTCTAAAAGAAGAAGACATGAATATAATGCATCATGAATGTGATAGGGGTATGGCTACTGATTAAGCACTTAATAGGGAAATCTGACAATATGTGTACTAGAATCGGGCAACAATTCCTGGAGGGTGTGATGTGTAACCTAAAATTTGAAAAGGGTAGCAATTAGGGAAGTAGGGAAGGAAAAAGAAAGGGAAATGTGTTCCCACCATAGCAATCAGGAAATGCAAAGCCACAGATGTGCTGGACAACTGTAAGCTGTGAAAGATGACTAAAATATCTTTCTTTTTGGTGAACTTAGGTTATTAGACTGAAAAAGTTGTCAAAATCCAGGTCCTGAGTACATTGCATACTTTCCTGAGACTTTGGATAATATCTTCCAGACTGCTTATTTTCATCAAGACAGAATCTAAAGTTGTTGAGCATGATTGTAAACTCCTTGAACAATATTATCTCAGACTTTCTTTCATCCTTATATTCTACTAAACTCTTCCATCCATGTTACATTTCAATCTTGTGAATGCCAGTATTACTGCATTCAAACCTGCTGTATACTTTAAAGTTTCTCTGCTGTTATTTTGGCCTTGATAAGATTCTTTTCTGTCCAGTAAGATTCTGCTTATTTAATAAAGTCTACAGCAAATATCAACTTCTTCATGAGAGCTCTCCTTCTTTAAAACGTTATAATCTTTCTATCATACTGGTATTAGAACATTCACCACAGTATTATATTTGAATGTTTATGAATATGAGTACTTATAGTGTAAGAATAACATTCATATTGTTTCCATTTCCATTTTCTATCTCAATGTTTGGCTTATGGTCAGAATCCAATAAGTGACTTGTGAGTGAGTAAATTAATTTGAAAAACAAGCAAATACTCAGTTTAGTCATACATGAAAAGCCCCAATTGAGCTAGTTATCTTTAATCATTATTCTAAGAGTTAATAAATTAATCCTGTTCAAGAGTATTATTCATGTTTTTACTGCAATAGGAATCAGCATAGAGATTAATTAATGTGTCTTCTAATTTCCTGTCATAAATATTCAGTGACATTTGGTGAGATTGCAAATGCTTTTTAGTTGCCTTCATAGTTTATACATTGAAATCAAACTTTATAATTACAATAAAATAAATATGTAATAAGTTATTACTGAGGTTGTTATATAGCTAAAGGCAAGAAATGCAAACTATTTTTATTGATTTTTTTCTGTATTTTAACATAATAATCATCATTAAAATTAAAAATCTGAACTCTTTTCAATTGATGAGTGAGATAATTTATCTCATATCAAACCTGAAAGAGAAAAAAAAATACTCTTTGGAGGATATAGTATAAATCTATACATATAAGCAGTAGTTCATTAGTGATAAAATAATATTGATCTAATTAGAGGTTTCAGTAAAGTGCTTACTTTGACCAGTTTCTAGAAATTTTTCTTCAAATCAAATCAAGTAGCTCAATTTGTCTCTGAACTCTCGCTAGTATTTTGGAGAATCGAATTTGAATTAACCTCAATGAGTTTCTTAAACAGTCTTATATTATCCCACGTGGGAGACATGAAATCAGAAAGAAATTGAGTCAGTTGTTCAAAGTCACTACAAAGTCAGTGTTGCTTCTTTCATAAAATATAGATTCCTATATTTTACATAGAAGTAGAAACCTGAGAAATTATCAAGGTACTGAGAAAATTATTAGAACCATATTCCTGCTTTTACTCATTGTATTTTAACAACGTCTTAAAAATCTGCTTTCTGTTGATTATTCTCGCAGAAAAGTTAGAGTAGGGATAATAATACTGAAACAGCAGGGCCAAGAAAGAAAGAGTTGCAGTCTCATCACTGCTTATATTAAAACAACTACTGAGTAAGGCAAGCAATTCATTGGGGGAGTGACAGGGTGAGGAGAGACAGACAAGATAAACATGAGAGAATCATTACACAATCAGATAATGATAAGTCATCATTTCAGATGGTACAAACAAAACATTCTCAGACTGGCAGACACAAAGAGAGAGGTTAATGGAATAAGGTAGTTATCTGCAGAGCAAAGATACTGAAAAATGAAGGTAAAATAGTACCAAGCAAACATGAAATTCCAGACAGAAACTATGTAAAAGACATCAGAAGTTACTGAGCTATTCATCTTGGAGCTCTTAAACAGAGGATGAATGCCTGTACTTACCCTCTAGAGCATGAAAAAAATCCATCCACATGCTGCTGGTCCAACAGCAAAGCCTTAGTAACCAAGGTCTAAATAATGGAAAAGAAAACAAAATAAAAAAGATAAGTGATGGTATACCCTTAGGGGAAAAAATAAAAACCTGAATTGAACACACAATGCAGAATAAAAAAAGGAGCAGACTTGCTAAGGTTATGGCTTCTTCTAGATTGTGTATTTTGATGGACATAAACAAGGTGCTTTATGATAGGTTTGACTGCTCTTATAGAGACAGTGTTCAAGAAGCACAACTAAAGAAAGGAAAAAGAAAATAATTCAAACTTTTGAAAAGAGAATTTAGTTGCAGAATATAAAGGTTTTATAGTGCCTTCCCATAGAAAATAAAACTGCATGAGAGTTTTCTTTGAGGCATACTTCATAAATGGTAAACATCCAGGAAGGGAAAATAGAACATAATGATGGTGATAGAAGGTCTTAGGTATTAAATTGCAGGTATAGGAGAATATAAAGTTCTGCTCATGTCAGATTCCTTCTAGAATATAACAATTCCTACTGAAAGATTTATTGCAGGCTCGCTTTTTTGAATTAAATTTTATTTTATTGTAAAGATATGGGGTACCTGTAAGGATTAACTACACAAATAGGCCGCATGCAGCTGAAGTTTGGGCCTCTAACTGGCCCTCACTCCCCTTTGTATAAGACCAGGTACCCTTTGTGTTATCACGTGCACCTTCCCCACCCTCTCCTAGCAGTGCCCAGCAACTGCTGGTCCTTCCCTTGTGCTAATGTGGTTAATGTTCAGGTTTCATTTATGAGTGAGAACATGTGGTATTCAGTTCCATGTTTTTGTGATAGATCACTAAGTATGAGAATTTCTAACATCATTCAGTCTTTACAGCTGCATAATACTCCGTCATGTATATGTACCACATTTTCTTTATCCAGTCCACTTTCGAAGTTCAGGCTCGCTTTATAAATAGTTTCTTTAGAGAATGCACTTTTGTTGAGAGAGGCCACATGGTGATTATTTCTCAGAAAGGTTTTGCCAAATTGTGTCAAAGGAGCATAGAACATTAAAAAAAAAACTCTTTCAAGCTATCTTATGCATAAAATTGTATACTAGAATTATCAAGATCCTACAACGGAAATTACTCTTACAAGGTGTACAAAAAAGATACCATTTTTGTCTTTCCAAAATAGAAACAAGAAATAAATAGTTTTCTAATTGAATTTTAAGGTCCTACAATGCAAGGCTTAAATTTAGATTAAAAATGTCAAAATACACACAAAATATTTCACTTTTTTTCCCCAAAATAGTGAAAATAGGACATGTATATGGAAAAAGAAATACATTAGCATAAAATACTCATATTAACACATATAAATAATGAGGCAGTTTAAACTATAATTATATCAGTTTGAGATCTCAGGTTTCAAAGAGCTTGTTTCCTGACATCATTGACTATTTTCATCCATTGGTGGAAACATAACATAGATGATTCCAAATGTGACTAATTTTCAATGAAAGAAAGTGACTACTTCTGCAACTTACATAATTTTGTCTATTGATATATTTTTCTGTTAACTTTTTCCTCTGTTGGTTTTACTCTTCCACCCCTTGTTTATATATCTTTTTTTATCTGTACTCACATTCCTATCATCCCATCGGTGACACTGTCCTGGTAGAATATTGTGAAGATAAAATATGAAAGCAAAATAGAAATTATTGTTGTCAGTGATCATTAATAGTTATTGAATACTTCTTATGTGCCAAGAGTCTGACTGTTCTATCTGTTTCAAAAGTCATTTTGTTCTCATTTTACAGATTAAGAAGCTGGATATTAGAAAAGTTAAACCATTTTCTCAAACTAACTCTACTAATAACAGATGAAGTAAGAATTCAGCTCAGGTTTATTTGACTCCAGGAATAGGATTCTTTATCAAGTGGAACCAAGAATAAATAAATTTGGAAAGCCTTTGGTCCATTTTAAGGCTTTTATTTTGGAATGTGAAACTGGGTAAAGTCTTTTCTAAATATGCCAGATATGGCTGGCCATATATAAAAAGAAACTAAAGTGTAGATTTTCTGCATAGCAAAGTATTACTTAGGTCGAAAATTATCTCTGAAATGTTCTTCAAGTATATTAAAGTAAGCCCCTCAATTGTTTCTCATGATTGCATAAACTTAAATAACCTGAGCCAATCCATTTAGGCCATTAAAGTCATGCCTAACATTTGGGATAGTTCTTAATTTCTAGCGTTTTTTTTTTTTTTTAAAAAAACCCTTAATTGAATCAATGTTCTTCCTCCAATTCCTCAGAAAGTGTTCTTATCCCTATTGGTAGTATCAAAATGTACTAATTTAATAGAAATAACTGGATAATTTTGAAATATGCCAAGACAGTTTTGTTGTTGCCATTGTTGTTGATATTCTTTGGCCAAACTCACCCAGCCAAAGCTGCATTCTAATATCGGTCTTTGTATCTTACCACATGGTTAAATTTTGTGTTGTCATCTCTAAGCTAAATTGATTTTAATAATCTATCAACTGTGAGAAAGCCAGTCTAGGCACTCAGAATTCTCTAAATATTCAAAAAGATAGACTAGAGATTAAGTGTAGTGAGCATTCTCATGTGTGTATAAGACTAATGGGGTGGAGAAATGGGGAGAAATAAATGAGGAGAGAGAGAAAGAGGACATAATATGCCATAACACATTATTTCAATCCATTTGTCTTTTAAATGAAGACCTTCCCATATCTGGACTTCTGTTTAATCTGTTTTCTTCTGCTATAACAGAATGCCACACTGGGTAATTTATAAAGAATAGAAGTTTATTCCATTTATGCTTTTGAAGGCTGGAAAGTCCAAGAACATGATGAAACATCTGGCCAGTATATCCCCGTGCAGAAGGTGGAAGGTGAAAATGAGCACACAAGACACAGAAAAAGGGGGATAAATTTCTGTCATAATTAAACTTTTCTCAAGATAATGGCATTAATCCATTTGTGAGGGAAGAGATCTTATAATTCAATCACCTCTTAAATGCCCCACCTCTTAAAACCATTACAATGGTAATTCAATTTCAACCTGAGTTTTGGCTGGGGCATTCAAACCATAGCAACTAACAAGAAAGCACTAAATCTTGTGAAAGTTGCTACAAACTAACTTCAGGCATCATTAAAAGACAAAACACATAATAGCTAAAAATTTAACTGGTGTTTATAAAGACACAACGCTTCAAATAATTTAAGCAATTTTTGAATTTATAATCTATTAAAAAATGTATTGTAAGAAATTGTGATCATGACAGTATTTCTCAGAGTTGCATTCTGAATTTTTTTCTGCATACTCTCCCTATTAAAAGCATTCACATGTAGCTTCAATAGCCATCATTCCTGCAAAGTATCTGTTTTTATTATTTCTATGCTTTTAGACCAAACCAGTATTCTAAAATTTAGAACCTTATGTCATCATACTACTTAAGTTTTCCACATAGTTACTCTGCTGATATTTCAATATCACATGTCAAAAACTGAGCTCATCCTTTCTCCTTTACCTAATTTTCTTCAAAAATTTACCTGGCCAATATTAGCCTCATATCCCAAGTAATTTCAGAAGTACATTGAGAGATTCTTCACAAATGTCTAAATTATCCTGTACCTTGCACATACACCATGAGGCATCTGTGACCATTCTTTCCTTGTGTTATGACTACTTAGAGAATAACAGTTGCTCATGTCTACCTTGAAACTGTGACATATTTGTGTGATGTTCTTCCTTGTGTTACCAAATGCTTTAATCCTCACAACACAAATTGATGAAATACTGGTGAGTTGTGGCGAGAAAGATCTTCCCCTCCCAACACTAGCCTCACTCGGGTATCAGAATCCATGAAATGGTTCCTTTTGTGTTCAAGGTTTAGAGGTTTCCCTAGAATCTTTTTCCATACTCTTTCTCTAGGAGGCTCAAAACTATTCCAAATGACTGTTTTTGGCAAAATTCCTTTAGTTCCTCTCAAAATTCTGATTCCTTATCACTTAACACCTTCCTCAGTAAAGCTCTCTCCAATTTTTTCTGTCACTAAGTTAATGTCTGTGCATGTGAATAGAAAAATGCCTAATGTAGGTTGTAGAAAATAAAAATTAAAGAGAATGTTTCTTTCACACTTAACGTTACCAACCTTCATAAATGTCACCACCATCAACCCAGTTACTCAGGGTTAGTAGACGGGTAGCCATATAGATTCCTCTCTTTTCAAAATGTCCTCATTTTAATAACTCATTCAGTCTACTCAGTCAACCTATTAAATATTATTCAAGTCTATTCCTTCTTTTAATTCACATAGCTACATTTCTCAGGACTTAATTTTTTACTTAGATTACCCTAGTTAACTTTGAAGTGATTTCATGTGTTCAGTCTTTCTGTTCCTCCTGAACTCTATCCTGTTACAATTTGCCACAACCAGCTTTATTAATACACAATTGAATTATGTTTTTATCCTTTACTAGATTTCCTTCAATTGCTTCCTATTGTCTTCAGGAATATGAAATCCTTCTATTTTAACAAGATGTTTTTAAGCAGTTATGTAAGTCAGGGTCTGGCAAGGTAAAGGTGATAAGGTACATAATTACAAGCTCTGATGAACACTGAATAGTGTGCCTTGAAGTTTCTAAAGATGAACGTCTTTGAAAACATAGTGCATTATGGGACAAGGTCATCTGTTTCTTTGGTGTAGACAGCATACTCCTCTGGTTGTCACTAGAGGTCATTTGACTAATTTCCAGAAGTGTGTAATTTACAAGACATGCATTATTTCTACAATTGTTGCCACCACTCCAGCTTATAAAACATCAACATCCTGTTTACCATTGCATAATAGCTAATTACTATGAAACAAAGCTACAGACCTTTGCATCCTTCCTGCAGCAATAGCATTAATCTGAAAGATGTCTCTCTTGAGTGTGGTGCAGGTTAGCTTTGTTAGTCACTTAAATGTTATCTCATTTGACTCTATAATTGAGGGATTGTTGGCATTCACTCATATACATTCCATGTAAATGATTTTGTGAGGGTCCTCTGGGCATTCCTTTTCTTTGTGAAACATGTCCTTCTCACAGTCTCTCGTGTATCTCTTTCATGGTCTGAAATACACTCATTGATATATATATCATGCATATATATGCATATATATTATATAGCATATATATTATATATATAGTATATATATATACTATGCATATATATTATATAAGCTCACAGTCAAATTTGGCCATACATGTAGATGAATATACTTGTATCTTTAATTTTAAAATGAGGGTGATATGTCCATTTTTCTATTGGAGCAACTCAGTATCCCAAGTGCTTAGTAGACAGCAGAACTTAAATGCCATGGCAAGGTAGACATGTTCATGGAATAGTATTAGGCCTGAATGAGTATCACAGTAGTTTGGCCTGCATGGAAATTTATCAGAAGCTTACTGAGCATAGTCTTTGCCACTAAAATGGGTTGGCAGCCTGGGATACTGAACTTCTATAGTATTTAAAAATCAACTAGATTTTTATGAAAATAGTCTTGATGTCAATCTTTATTGGAGATTCATAGCTCTTCTCCAAGTTCCAGGACTCTAGTCAGTCCACAGATATGACATTTTGAATGGAGGAGAGTCTGGGTACTATGAGAGAAAAAAAGATCAATAAACACAATAGCATACATGTTGTTCCTTCTACCTTTTCCTTAAGAATTCTGCAGTCATTTGACAAAAAAAATATTTGCAGTAGGGAAAGGAAAATGCCTAAACAGGACCTTTTAGATGTTCATACATATGGATGTAGGATTAACACTAATCTGATGAAACAAAATGCCAGTGTGACCCACCAGTTTGGATGGGAGCTTAAGGAGATAAAAGAATAAGTGAAATTTGAGCTTCAGTTTGTCTTGTAGAGTAATGAGGACAGTACTTTCATGAATATATCCTATATTACTGTACATTTAGTTAGGTTATGTATATTTAGCACAGGCATAATCCTCACATTGTATTTCCTGTTCATTAAATGGGGTTTATAGTAATAAGAAAAGTCAAGAAGAAACCCACCAAATTTATTTTCTTTATAGAATGAATAATGTGAGGGCAAACCCCCCAGAGCAATAAGAAAGACTGTGTTGACATTGGAGATCAGAATGACATTGAGTGTTGATCTCTTTTATGTTCTCATGGAAATTACCTGTTTGTCATACCCTGGAAAGGTGAGCTTGGAGAAGGAAATAGTATTATAGGGAATAAAGCTGGGTGGTTAAGCCAATGGTGCTTCTCTTTGAGAGACAAGGGTGTTCATGTCTGATATATGACTATAGGAATGACAAATGAATTTTTTCAGTATACTACTTTGTGAATAACAGTAACTGCTTATTTGCAACGGAAAGGGAAGCAGTATGCTTTCATTATTTTGCCCCAGAACTGCAACATCTATTTCATTCCATACTGTAATTTAGCATAAAGAAACTTTGTCTCACCTTCTGAGGACACATTATACTAGTGCAATATATTGACGGCATCTTAATGTTTGGTCCTGGTGAGCAGGAGGTAGCATACTTCTTAACTATTACAATATCTGGACATAAACACCAAATACATATGTTAGGAATGAAAGTGGGTATAGAAGTGTATTTTGATAGTATTTTATCCAGATTCTTCTGTTTTTGATCTCTTTGGCACCTCCTTCTGTTAGATTCTTAGGAGGCTACACATGATTCATATGAAGCGATGAAATTGTCACTAAATTAAAAAGTTTGATAAGCCCAAATGCAGAACTTAGGCAAAGATTTTTGTGAGAAAACATGATTTAAGCAAGAAATTTAAGAATATCTTTCTACTGATCTCAAATTAAGTACCAACTATATATCAGGCTTTGCATGACTCAATGCTATACAAAACAAATAAAAAGCTGTATCTCAAGAGAAAGACAATACAATCCACAGAGGGAGAAAATATTTGCAAAAGACATATCTTATAAAGAACCGTAATCTAAAATATATAAAGGACTCAAACTCAATAATGAAAAAAAGCCTAATTTTAAAATGTCCAGGCATTAACATATACCTTACTCAAAAATATGTATACATGGCAAAGAAGCATACGAAAATATGTTCCATTAGCTGGGCTCGGTGGCTCAGTCTGTAATCCCGCGCCTTTGGGAGGCTGAGGTGAGTGGATTGCCTGAGCCTGCGGGTTCGAGACCCGCCTGGGCAGGTGAGACCTCATCTCTACAATAAATCAAAAAATTAGCCGGGCATGGTAGCGCGCGCCTGTATTTCCAGCTACTCGGAAGGCTGAGGTGGAAGGATCGCCGGAGCCCAGCAGGTCGAGGCTGCGGTGGCCGGGAGCGGCCACTGCACTCCAGTCTGGGCGACAGAGTGAGACTCCTACTCAAAAAAAAAGGAAAAAAAAAAAAAAGAAAATATGTTCCATATCATATATAATCATGGGAAATGCAAACAAAAACAACAATAAGCTAATACTACTCACCTCTTAGAATGGCCAAACCTCAGAACAATGGCAACACCAAATGCTGGTGAGGATGTGGAATAATAACTGTCACTCCATGCAGGTGGGAATGCAAAGTGGTACAAATAACTACAGAACACAATTTGGCTAATTTTTACAAAACTAAACATACAACACACTTCTTCAATCATGTTTCTTGATATTTGCACAACGGAGTCAAACACTTATGTCCACACAAAAACCTTTATTCATAATTGCCCAACTTGCAGCTTTATTCAAAATTGCCCAAACGTAGACACAACCAAGATGTCCTTCAGGAGGTGAATGAGTAAATTAACTGTGGTTCTACTAGACAATGTAATATTATTCAGCACTAAGCAGAAATGAGTTGTCAAGTCATGAAAAGACATTGAAGAAAGTTAAATACATATGACTAAGTGAAATAAACCAATCTGAAAAGGCTATATGTTGCTTGATTTCAACAGTATGACACTCTGCAACAAGCAAAACAGTGAAAACTCTAAAAAAGATCTGTGGCCGGAAGAATGCAAGGATATACAGGTAAAGCACAAAGGATTTTTAGAGCAGTAAAATTACTTTGTGTGATACTTTAATGGTGGACATCTGTAATTATACACTTTGCCAAACCCAAGAATGTATGACATCCAGAGTGATGAACTCTAATGCAAACTATGGACTTCAGATTATTGAGATGTGTCAAGACAGGTTCATCAGTTGTAACAGATTACTACTCTGGTGACATAGATAATGAGGGAGACTATGTGTGTGTGGGAATAGGGGTTATATGACATATCTCTGTAGCGTCCTCTCAATTTTCTTGTGAATTTAAAATTGCCCTAAAAAAATCTTTTAAAATATGCATGATAATGACTATCACATGTCTATACCAATATTACGAACTAGAAATAATTACCATGATCAAATATTTGACGTTTTTTCTCTCTCTCTGAAGTTTAGAAGTGTAAAATTAGAAGAAAACCACACATAGGCAAATGACCCTTGTAAATAAATGGGACTCTACCTGTTAATAATCATGATATAATCAATGTCCTCTGTACATAAACAGTCCTATTAGTCATTCCACTTCCCTGGGGAATGGTGGAGAAAGATAAAGAGGAGGGAGTCAAAACATTATTTCCTTACAATATGAAACCCATAATACAATAGGAAGTATTTAATAGTATGCACAAATAATTTTTTTTAGAGCTTCAAATTGGGGAGGGTAATGTCAGTAGCAAAATTTGCAAGATGTGACAATGGGCTTAATTTAATTCTTGCTATAATTTAGTTGTTGGATAATATCCAGAGTGAGTTTTAACCAGAAACAATTAATTTTATAAAGTGCTTCTTTCTTTCTAGGTATTGTGTCTGGCTTTCCTCATAAAAACTCTGAGACTTAGTTATTTTTTTCTCCATTTTATAGGTAAAGATATTGAGTTAGAGCAAGATTAGGTAGTTTATCTAAGGATCAGAGCTGTTCTTTGACTTAGAAAAAGGAATAGATAAATGTAATCAGTACTTGATATATTTTGAATATTTGTTCTGACAACCAAATCTTATGTTGAAATTTGATCCCTACTGTTGGAGGTGGGGACTTTTGGGAGGTCTGTGGGTTTTGGGGGTGCACCCATCATGAATAGTTTGGTGGTGGTCCTGGCAGTAATTAGTAAGTTTCAGCAATATCGGTTTCCAAGATAACTGATTGCCAAAAAAAAACTGGCACTTCCCTCCTCTCTGTCTTTCTCTCTCTTACCATGTGATCTTCACACACTTGCCCCTATTTGCTTAGACCTTGGGTGGACAGCCTGAGACCCTCACCAGATGCAAAAACCATGATTCTTTTATAGCCTGCAGAACTGTGAGCCAAATAAACCGCTATACTTCTTTAGCAAAACAAACATTCTAAGACAGTATTCAACATACTGATTGACTCCACAGTACTGAAAATCAGATGTTCAAAATATTTATACTCCCAACTGGTATGGTCTTGGATGGCTGACAGGTTGGGAGTGTCAGAAGGATTTACTAAGACAGGAGACTACTAATGGATATTGTTATGTGGATGAGAATCCAAGGCACTACTTAATTATTTTAAGGTTAAATAAATCATCGCAACATGTAATTTTCTTAATTGATTTATGTGAATTTTACATGCAGCTTCCTCTATATAAATTATGTTCATTTGTATCTGCTCCATTTATTCATATAGCCATAATTTTGAAAAACCGAGAAGAAAAAAATTATATTTTGTTTGCAAAGAGATTGAGAAGAAGTGATCAAGAGTGGAGTTAAATTTGAAGCACTTTGAACTTTTATGATCAAATGGTGACTTTGAGGTTGATGGTGTCTGGACTTTCTGCTACTACCTCCCATTTAGTTAGAAAATCTAGACTCTGAATGGAACAAAAAAAGAAGTGATGGATTTTTTGCAAGCGGAAGTATAATAGATTGTCAATTGAACTTATGTGTTTACAGTGGGACTGAAACATTTAAAAAGAAAATGGAAATCAGATCAGGACAAGAAGAAAAGTACGAGGAATGTATGTTTAGCATTGTCATTATATATTTGCAAAACGTTATACATAAATATATTTAGTTTGCAAAGTCTGTAAGATTTCTTTTGTGCATTTTCTTTGGTCATGTCTACTTCACTAATGAAGCTAGAAAAATTAGAAATGCGGTATGTTATGTCCTCAAAAGTAACCTTTCTCCTTTCATTTCTTCACATCCTACACTGGATAGGCTTCTGGCAGCTTATCAACCAAATATTATATTGCACATGTAAGCTCAGGGTCTCTTTCTTAACAATATGTCAAATATCAAATAATGCCTGTGCCCTTGGTGGCCTGGAGTTTAAAAATGTCAGCGCTTTCTATTTATAAAGGATTATTTGAAGTCTTTTTCAGACATCTAATTACAAATATGGTGAACTTTTTTTGCCATCGTTTTTCTTCAGACGCATTGCAAGTAGTTGATGAGTCACTTCTGTTTTCTCTGAAGTCATGATTCACAAATAAATTCACAGAAAAATTGCTAGTTCAATGAATTTATTAGGTAAAAGTTATTTCAAGTTTCATGGTCTGATGCAATAGCTGTTTGTTTAGGACATTATTTCCTCTTAGAAAAAAAGCATAAGGAACTTTTTTTTTTTTTTAATAAAATGGGTCAGGCAGTGACCACAGGTTTTTGACAGCTCATAATTTTACATGATTCATGTTGGAAATAAAACCTGCTGTTGCATACATCACATATAATAATTGTTATTTTAAAAATATTTAGTATTTCTCATATTCAACACCTTATAGTCCAATGATGTATAGCAAAGTAAGATATCTAAATATTTAATCCTAGTATTTCACTTATATTCACATATTGCTAATTAACCATTTATAAAGGAGCAATTTATCAGAGAATATTTGTCAATCTTATGAAGCCAAGCAATTTAGTAGGTTGACTTGTTTTAATTAGTTAACTAATTAATCTTACCCTTTTTTACTCAAGATGATCTAATTATGTAGGCATAGCCATAAGTCATTTTGGAAACCAGAGATACTTACAACATTTTTCAAAGACATACCTTTTAAATAAAAAAGATATTCCAGAATTGTGGCACTGGGGATTTAGGGGACATTGTTGATAATCAGCCAAGTTAGTGTGAACATTAGATCCTAACAGCTTCCAGCTGGCTTCTTTTCTATAAACTGATTCTTGACTGAACACTAAATCGGAATCAGAGTGTCAGGTAAGCCGTATCTCTTCCTACCAAACCTCACACAATCTGTAACCAATGATTAACTCACAGGGGTCACAGTGGACCAGGCCCTGGTGCCTCAAGTGACCAACTATCAGATGCAATCCCTGTTCCAGTGCTCCCTCTAAGATCAGGCCATAACTGTAGTATCTCTGAAACACATCTTTATTTTGTTTCTTTCTCTGCTTTCTTCTTTCTCTTCACTCCTTTTTTTTTTTTTTTTTTAGAATACACACTCAATAAAACATGTGTAAGAAATTCATGTTTCAGGCCTTGCCTCTAGGGAACCCAATCTGAAATGCCTGGCTTAACCAACTATTATTCACAGAAAAATAAAATTTGTTCCAAGAGTCTCATTCTGAATGCAGATAATGTTTCTTTCTTAAAAAGAATTAAAGAATTAATTAATCTTAAAAATAGCCAGTTTGAGTTTACATACAAAATTGGCTTATTTGATTTTCCTTGATTGGTTGTTACAAACTCAGCAGTGTTATACTCTTATTTTGTGTTTTGATATTGTTTTCATCTTCCATAGAGCAAAGAATACCGAGCATGTGGGCTTATTTAATGTATGTTTATAATAACATCAATAATGAAGCCAAAAACCAAAAGGTAAAACATTTTGAGAAGCAGTCTAGCACACATTCCTTATTCCTTATAAGTATTGAAAAACAGGCTTTATAAAAATTAGATTTTCCTCATCTAAACTCTGATCTTTCCCTCTTAGTAGTAACAAATATTACTCTTGAAGGCCAGAAGTCTAAACTATAAGTAGACAATCTTATGACTATAAAATATGTTGACAATATCCCTGACATTTCTTCATACATCTCCCATTTGAAATTTCCAGTGCTATGGAAGGGATCCCCTTCCTACTCTAATAGGAGTTTTATGATTAAGAATATAGATTTGGAATAAGATAGAAACTGAGTCCTTATTTTGTACCTTTTTTTTTTTTTTGAGTTGTAGTCTCACTCTGCCACCTAGGTTGGAGTGCAGTGGCATATTA
>CAUYQG010057573.1:0-11081 GCA_963574415.1 Tarsius wallacei
GGGATGCCTGCAGCCAGGGGGTGAAAAGAGGAATTTATGCTTCAGGCAGGCAGGGCAGGCTGGCATGCTGTGCAGTGGTGTCTTCCACAACTGCCCTGTGCCCAGTGAGGACAACCATGCCAGGTCCTAGAAACCAGGACAGAGACAGCCCCTTGCTGACGTGGGACTGGAGTTCCAGGGGTGGGTGTCATTGGAGAGCTGGGTGCAAACGCCCGGGTCTCCAGAGAGCATCCCAGGTGAGGCTTTTCTGGTAGCCAGAGCGGGCTCTGGGGACACAGCCACGGGATGCCCGACTCGGCCGGGGAGAGTCAGGCACAAAGAATCATGCTGTGTTACAGGCTGAGTTGCGTCTGCCCACAAAGCCCATATGCTGAATCCTAAGTCTAGTACCTTGGAATACGACTTTATCTGGAAATGGGGCCTTCAAAGTGGCAGTTAGGCAAAAGGACGTCATTGGGGTGGACTCTAGTCCAAGACAACTAGTGTCCTTATGAGAAGAGGTGACAAGGACAGACACACTGAGGGAAGACCACATGAGGGCACCGGAGAAGACAGCCCTCCGCAAGCCGAGAGAGAGGCCTGGAGAAACCGCTGGCTGGCCCTGCAGTCTCAGACTCCCAGATCTGCTACAAAGAAACCTCTGTTGTGGAAGACACCACTCACCCCGCCGCCTCTGGCGGTGGTGGCATCCCAAGCTGATGAATGCATAAGACAGCGGAAGGTCGATGACCAAGGCCTGGGGTAGTGAAGGGCGTGTGGCATTTTTAGGAAGCACGGCCACGTTTCAGGATCTGAAGAATTTCCTGGTACTCAGGAAGAAGCGTTTGGGCCGCCAGAGACAGGAGAAGCTTGAGTTTTGTGACTGAGGTAAGTAACCGCCACAGAGCTATGTAGCTGGGCCCGCCCTCGTCACTCGGAGCCTGGGCCCGGCCACTGGGAACCGCACTTTTAAAAGTTTGCCTCCTCTCTTTCAAGCATGTGTTTCATTGTCAGTCTCCCTATAGTCCTAGGAGGGAAAGTGGGATCCACAGAGGTAACCAGCAGCCGTTGTCTCCCAGCAGCTATCAGGCCTGCGGGAGGAAGCTTGCACTGCTCTGGCGGGATCTGGCTGATGGTCTAGGGTGGGGTCGCAGCCCTCAGGGAAACCAGGTATGACCCAGGAACGGAGGCCTCAAGCAGCACACATAAGCCTGAGCTAGAGATGGTACCCATGCAGTTGGCATGCCAGGGCAGGAGACCAGGCTGCCCCTGTCCAGGGTGAAGCTGGGTGAGCGTGTCCCTTTCCTGTGGGTAGCAAGGCCAGGTGACTGTGGCTCTCAGAGGAGTGTGATCTCCACCTTCAGTCGTGGTTTCCTACTGAGCCATTTTGCAAAGGACACTGAGAGACGGTATTCTGGCAAATTCAGCTTCTATTGCAGTTTGCAGAGTGTTCCTACATCATGGTCTCAGTGAGGGCAGTCCTCCCGGGAGGCAGAGCCAGTAGCATCCTTACCTGTTGTGCCTGGACAAATACGTCTGGGGGGCCGGTAGGTCCTCAGGTCTTGGAGCCCCTCACACATGCAGGCGCCTCCTCCCTGCAGGTGGATTTGGGGCTCTGGCTGATTCCTGTGTCCCCCCTAGCCAGGCTCTTCACGAAGCCCACCCTGAGACAGTGGGCCCAGGACCTCTCTGCCTCTGAAGAGGCCAGGTGGCTTTTTCGTGTGGGAATTGGGGATCCAGGAAAATGAGCCCCAGGGGACATGGCCTCTGTTGTTCTGTGTTTTAGGAAAGACAGCATGTTCCTGCACTCTAGTTTTCACCTCGGCTGAGTCTCGCTTCCACTCTGGGCTCTGCTCCGGCAGTTGGAGGCAGTGTGGTGCAGTGGGAAAGGCAGTCCAGTTGTCCGGGGGCCAGAGTTTGCATGCCAGCACCCCGTGTCTGAGCTGCAAGGCCACGAGAGGTTGCCGTGCTTCACTGCCCTCATCACTCTTGACGGTCATGAGAATTAAAACAGACGGAACAAAGGGGATCTGACTGGTGTACAGGGGGTCCCAAGACTCAGGCCTGCCAGACAAGACCCAGACAGAACAGAGCAAAACCTAACCAGGTCCTGTGATGTTTCTCCCAACTCAAACTCCTACGTGTCTCCCTTCTCTTTCAAAGTCAAGCTCACCTGTACTCATGGCTTTTTTTGAGTTATTTAACATACAGAAAGATGAACTTTGCCAACTTAGCATTTTGCTGGATACTTCACATATTTTTATAAGCCATAACTTTTTAGATATGCATTTGAAGCTCTGGTATGTATCTCCTCTTTCCTTGTCCACTAGAAGCATCTGTTCTCTAATGTTGGCTTCTGAAATTCCCATGCATGTTTTAAAACTTTGATGGCATGCAATCAATGTTTACTACATATGGGAGTGTATGTATATTATATATGTGTGTGTATATATGTGTGTGCTGCAACATTGTGTTATATTATAAACTTTTACTATACACTCACACACACTACACGTACACACACATGGGGCAATATCTGATGGATTTATTCTACTGAGGACATGGAAGACATTTCCAAATTTTTGTTATGAATAAAATCATGGTGACCATTCCTGTCTATGTCTCCTAGTACATGCGAAAAGGGCCGGAGGCAAAGTGTCCTTTAAATAGCAAGGCTCGACCTATTCGTGGGTCATTAAATCCAGTATTGGGTCAAGGCCAGCATTATAAAGAAGTGGACCGATAGAGCAACAGCGACAAAATAACAGGGCGTCACAGGGCGGAAGGGTATTTTTCACGAAAACACACATGGACAGGTACATATGTCATGCTCATACATGCGTTCTGTCTGTTGGTTGACGGTGTACAATGGCTTTTCCACTTGGATCTGGGAGCCATCGTCCTGGTTGCACACCCAGGAGGGGTTTACTGATCCCTCGGTACGTGCATCTTCCATAGCAGGTGGACCACGTGGCCCTCCTCTCAGCCTTCGTTGAGAGTTCTAAACGCTCTGTGTCCTTAGCAGCACTTGATTGTTATTTTTTAATTTTAACTGCTTCAGTAGACGGATAATGGCATCTTATTGTGACTTTAATTAAAAAATTTAAAGACATTTGCGAAAGAAAGTTACATTTTATTTGAGGACACTTTTAGCTTTACAGAAATATTGTAAAGAGAGTACAAATGGTCCCAGGCTTGCAATGATTCGACTACGGGTTTTCAACTTTACAATGGTACAACGGCCACACAGTATGGTTTCTCCCTACCCGAGCACCCCACAGCCATCCAGTTTTTCACTTGCAGTACAGAATCCAATAAACTACCTGATATGTCCAATACTTTATTCTAAAATAGGCTTGTGTTAGATAATTTTGCCCAGTAGTAGCCTGATGTAAGTGTTCTGAGCACATGTAAGGCAGGCTGAGCTAAGCTGGGGCATTCGGTATGCTAGATGTAGTAAATGCATTTTCTAGTTAGGATATTTTCAATGTATGATGGGTTTATCAAGACATAGCCCCTTTTTAAATAGAAGAACATCTGTATAGGTAATTCCCATATGCCCTCAATTGTTGCTTGTTTGATGGTCTTCTCATAATTAGATTGGGGTCATATATTTTTAGAAAAAAGACCTCAGAGACAAAATGCAATTTCTTCACATCATAGCCAATGTGCATACTCTCAAGTGCCTTCAGGTTAACCTTGAATATCTGGCTGATGTAGTGTTTGCCAGCCATCTCCATTGTAGATACTTTGTTTTCTCTTTTTTAGACCAACTCTTTGGAACAAATTCACTCTGTTTGCTCCAGTTTTGAGAGGTGGGAGGTCTTTCACTTCTCTTCTATGTCCCTCTGAAGTGCCCCCATCACTGTGGTGCTGGCTTAGAAAAGTTTTTATGAACACTTCCCTGGTTTCTGGCACCATAAAATGCTTCATGCTCAGCTAATATTTTTCCTGCTCCAGTCCTGGGATCAGTCATTCCTCCAAGGAGCCCTGCTTCCTTTTATTGGGGAATGGTATTAGAAACCACGGTCTGGGGTTAGGTGTGCTCACTGATATGAGTGTTTTGTTGCTATTAATCCCTTTTAGGTAATGGGGGAGGGAAGTACATGTGAGTACTGAACCATGTATATACATATACCTGTAAATATGTCTATATGCAACTGCCTGAACACAAGGCAAATATGAATGCATCGTGGTGTCTCTGATTTTAATCCATCACCGCATGCATCATGTGGAATCTGGCTCCCACCCCTCCCACATTGGCCACTGATTTACTTAACTGTTCAGTTCCAGTCTACCTGCATGTGGCATCAGAATTGTTAACACATGCCCCTTTCAAAGGGCATGCAAGTCCTTTGCCATCACAAAGGCCAACAGTGAAAAGCGCACTTAGGCCAACAACTTTTCCTTCACTCTCTTCAGTGAAGCTGTTTCATATATTTGTAATCTGCAGAAACAAAAGATGGGAAGACTGTTGAGTGCTGCGTGAGTTAGTGGAAAAGTATGGGAGGACCTTAGAGGAATGGCTGATCAGAGGGATGTGTCTTGCACTTTGAGTTATTCCTGAGTTTGCGAATGTTTTTCCTTTTGATTAGGATTTGCTAATTGGCACTATCAAAGTTAGACTCCTATCCTCACAGAGAATAGGAGCTAGGGGCGCTAACTTCCTTGATGATTGTATTTCAAAAGGATGGTTTCTAGGTACTTGAGAAAGACATTTCCCAGCTTACAAAACTGAGGAGAGGCTGAGAGAAGACCCACATACATTTTAAGAGATAGAGAAAGGATTTGTAATTACAAGTTTTCTGAAGTATCAATACATGCTCTAAGGAAAGGAAAGTCAGGGCCCTAGAGGCAGAAGGAAGACCCTTCAAAGTTGGGTGAGGCCTAGGAAACATGAAGACTGCCTTGTTCACCCCTGGGTGAAATTATCACTAGGACAGTGCTCATGTGCAAGTCCTTTGCCATCACAAAGGCCAACAGTGAAAAGCGCACTTAGGCCAACAACTTTTCCTTCACTCCCTTCAGTGAAGCTGTTTCATATATTTGTATTAGAGTTCTTTTTTCTTTTTTTACATTTTGCATTCCATATTGGGATCCCTCAACCTCCTAAATGTTGTTTTGTTTAGTTGTTTGAATCGTGCATGTATTAAGGTTTTCTCTCTGAATGGTAAAGTTCTACGGGTTTCGAAAAACAAATAACGTTATGGATCCACTGTATTCGTTTTCTAGGGCTGTGATACAGTTTCCCCCTTCAAAGCTCATGCTAAAATGGGATCGCCAGTGTTAGGGGTGGGTCCGAGTGGGAGATATTTGGGCCATGGGGACAGATCTCTCACGAGCTGCTGTGGACCGTCTTTGCTAATGAGTGAGTCTTCTGTCTATCAGTTCACACAAGAGCTGGCTGTTTAAAAGAGCCAGGCTCCTCCCTTCTCTTTCTTGCTCCCACTCTTGTCGTGTGACATGTCAACTCCACTTCTCATTCCGCAATGATTGTGACCTTCTTGTGGCATCGCTAGAAGCAGACACTGGCACTATGCTTCTTGTATAGTCTGCAGAACCATGAGCCAGAAGGAACCTCTTTTCTTTATAAATTACCCAACCTCAGGTATTTGATAATTTTTTTATTTTTTATCACCTATATATTTTAAAAATGTTTGAATTTTATTAGTTTACTCATTTTAAAGATGTGGGGTACAATTCAGGATTAGGTACATAAGCAGTCGTTGTACAGGTGAAGTTTGAGCCTCCCATTGATCCCCACCTTTTCTGGTTTGAAATCAGGTACGCTTATTAATGTTATGTGTCCCCTACCCTGGCAGTTTCCTGCTACTACCAATCCCTTTCTTATAGTATTATGATAAATGTTCAGGGTCCGCTTATCAGTGAGAACATGTGCTACTCAGTTCTTTGTTTCAGAGTATTTTAGACTCTAAATCCATCCAAGTTGCTGCAAAGTCCATAATTTTACACTTTTTATGACTACATAATATTCCATTGTGTATATATGTCACATTTAAAAAAAATCCAGTCCACTTTCGATGGGCATCATGGTTGGTTCCATGTTTTTGCTCTTGTGAATAATGCTGCAATAAACATATGTGCACAGGTTTCTTTTTTGCAGAATGATTTGAGTTCCTCTAGTTATATTCCCAGAAGGGAGATTGCTGGGTTGTATGGAAGGTCAATTTTTAGATCTTTTAAGACTCACCACACTGTTTCCCATAGAGGTTGTACTAGTTTACACTTCCATCAACCGTGTAGAAGCGTTCCTTTTCCCCTGCATTCTCTCCAGCATCTGCTGTTTTTTGAATTGTTGATGATGGCCATCCTGACTAGAGTAAGGCAATATCTCAGTGTGGTTCTACTTTGCATTTATTTGAATATTAGTGAAGCTGAACTTTTTTTTTTTTGAGTTGGAGTCTCATTCCATCTGCCAGGTTGAAGTGCAGTGCCACACTCACGGCCACCCCAGCTGGGCCCCAGCGATCCTTCTGCTTCAGCCTTCCAAGTAGTCGGAACTATAGACACGCACTACCATGCCCAGCTAATTTTTTATTTATTGTAGAGATGAGGTCTTGCCAAGTTGCCAAGGTTGATCTTGATCCCACGGACTCAGGCAATCCAGTCGCTGGGATTAGAGGTTGAGTCACCTAGCCCAGCCTGAATATCTTTTCATGTATCTGTTAGCTGCTCATATGTCTTCTTTTGGGAAGTATCTATTCATGTCTTTTGCTCACTTTTTAATAGGACTGTTGGTTTTTCTCCTTTGAGCACGTTTGAGTTTCTTGTAGATCCTGGATGTTCGACCTTTGTCAGATATACAGTTGGCAAATATTTTTTTCCCATTCTGTGGGCTGTCTCCGCGATCTCTTGATGGTTTCTTTTGCTTTGCAGAAGATTTTTGGTTTGATGAGGTCCTACTTGTCTATCTTATCTTTTATGGCATGGGCAATTGTGATTTTGATCAGGAATTGGTTGCCTATTCTAGTTTCTGTAAGGGTGTCTCTTGCATTTTTTAAGATTCTTACAGTTTGAGGTTCTACATTTAGGTCTTTGATCCATTTAGAGTTAATTTTTGTGTTTAGTGATAGGTAGGGGTCCTGTTTCAATCTTCTGCATGTGGTCAGCCAGTTTTCCCAGCACCATGTACTGGATAGGTTCTCCTCTCCCCAGTGGTTGTTGGTGGGGGCTTTGATGAAGAAAACTGAGGTTTTGCTTCCAGGATTTCTATGCTGTTCCATTGGTCTGTATGCCTGTTCTTGTACCAATACCAGGCTGTTTTTATTGTGGTAGCCTTATAATAAAGTTTAAAGTCTGGAAGTGTGATTCCCCCCACTTAGTTTCTTTTGCTAAGGATTGTTTTGGCTACTCATGGACTTTCATGTTTCCATATGAATTACTGTATTGTCATTTCCAGGTCTGAGAAAAATGATGATGGCAATTTATTGGGTATTGTGTTGAATTTGTAGATTGCCTTTGGTAGAATGGATATCTTAACAATGTTGATTCTTCCAATCCACGAGCATGGAACATTTTTCCAGTTGTTTTTGTCTTCTTTAATTTCTTTAGCAGTGTTTTATAGTTTTTGTTGCAAAGGTCTTTCACCTCTCTGGTTAGGAAGATACCAAGGTATTTCATTTTGCATGTGGCTATTTTGCTTTTTATTTGCTTTTCTGCCTGTTTGTTGTTGGTGTATAAAAATGTGACTGTCTTTTGCACATTTATTTCATACCTTGAGACTTTTCCAAAGTCTTTTATCTATGCAAGGAGGTTTTTGACAGATTCTCTTGGGTTTTCAAGGTATAGGATCATATTATCAGCAAAGAGGAATAGCTTAACTTCCTCTTTTTCTATTTTGGATACCCTAACCCTTCTCTTGTCTGATTGCTCTTTCTAGGACTTCTAACACTGTATTGAACAGGAGAAGTGAGAGTGGGCAGCCTTGTCTTGTTTCCGTTTTCAGGGAAAATGCTTCCAATTTCTGGCCATTTAGCTATATGTTGGCTGTGGGTTTATTGTAAATGGCTCTTACCATTTTGAGGTGTGCTCACTCTATGCCTAGGTGTTTAAGGGTTTTTATCAAGAAGGGATGCTGGAGTTTTTCAAAAGCTCTTTCTGCATCTAGTGATATTATCATATGGTTTTTGTTTTTGCATCTGTTGATGTATTTATTTTTTTGATCTTGCGAATGTTGAGCCAGCCCTGCATTCTGGGGATGAAGCCTACTTGGTTATGGTCAATGATTTTTGAGATGTGTTGTTGGATCTGATTTCCTGGAATCTTGTTGAGAATTTTTGCATCTATGTTCGTCAGGAATATTGGCCTGTAGCTCTCTTTCTCTGTTGGATCCTTATGTGGTTTGGGTATCAGTGTGATGTTAGCTTCAGAAAATGATTTGGGGAGAGTTCCATCTTTCTCAATTGCCTGGAATACTTTCAGTAGGATTGGTATCAGCTCCTCCTTGGATATTTCATAGTATTTTGCTGGAAAGCCATCTGTTCCAGAACATTTTTTTTTTTTGTTTGTTTGTAGTTTTCTTATGATGGAGTCAATTTCCTGGGTTTTTATTGGTCTATTGAAGGTCTCAATTTCTTCTTGTTTCAACCTTGGGAGGTTGTGTGATATCAGAAAGTCCTCCATTTCATTTAGGTTTACGAGTTTGTTTCCATACAAGCATGCACAGTAATCTCTGATAATCTTTTGTATTTCTTTGGGATCAGTTTTGACTTGATCTTTTGTATTTCTGATTGAGTTTATTGGGATTTTTTTCTTTCTTTCTCTTGGTCAGTCTGGCTAGGGGGGTCCATCAATCTTGATTATCCTCTCAAAGAAATAGCTTTTTATTTCATTTATTTTATTCTATGAAATTTTTGTCTTCTATGTCCTGTATTTGGGCTTTTAATTTGCTGATCTGGTTTTTCTGCTGAAGTTAGGGTTTTGGTGGCCTTTTCTTTCTAGCTCCCTTAGGTGATTTGTTGGGTGGTTAACCTGTGATCTTTCTGTTTTCTTGAATTGTGTATGTAGCAATATAAATTCCCCTATTAGTATTGATTTCATGGCCTCCCAGAGGCTTTGGTAAGATGTGTCGTTATTTTCATTTGTTTCCAGGAAACTTTTAAATTCTGCTTTGATTTCTGTATTGCCCCAGGAGTTGTTCAGCATCAAACTGTTCAGTGTCCTTGGTTTTGGGGGAATTTTGTTGGTGTTGATATTTATTTTTATTCCACCATGGTCTGAGAAGGTGCATGGCAGTATTTCAATCTTATAAAATTTGTCTATGCTTGATTTATGGCTGAGGATGTGATCAATCTTGGAGTACATTCCATGTGGTGATGAGTAGAGTGTATATTTAATGGTTGTTGAGTGGAGCATTCTGTAGGTATCTATTAAGTGAATTTGGTCTAGTGGGGTATTTAAGTCCCCAGCTATGATAGTGCTAGAGTCAATATCTTTTTTAAGCTTACTTAGTAGCTGTTTTATAAAAGCTAGTGCTCCTGTGTGGGTGCATATATGTTTAGGATGGATATTTCTTGTTAATGGATCAAATCTTTTATCAATATGTAGTGTCCTTTTGTATATTTTTAAATTTTTGATAGCTTAAAGTTGTTTTGTCTGATATTTAGATCGCGACTCCTACTTTCTTTTGTGTTTCATATGCCTGAAAATTTGTATTTTATCCTCTAACTTTAGTTTGTGAGTGTTCATTCTGGTGAAATCTGTCTCCTGGAGACAGCATGTTTATGGGTCATTTAAAAAAATCTAGTTTGCCATTCTATGTCTTTTCAGTGGTGCATTGAGTCCATTTGTGTTCAGGCTGACTTTATGTAAGAGTTTATCTGTGTCATGCAGCTCTTATAGAGTGTTATTATTGTTGCTGTTTGTTTGCTTTAGTTTGTTGATTTTCTTTTGATTTTTGGGTTGATATATGTGTGTGTTTTTGATTTTGCAGTCATGAAGCATGCTGTGTTGGTTCTTTTCCTGCATTCTTGAGAAGAGCATGGCCATTCTTTTTTTTCCTTTCTTCTGTGCTTAATATCTTCTTAAGTGTCTCTTGCAGAGCAGATCTGGAGGCAGCATAGACTGTTGGGGACTGAATGTCTAGGAGGGATTTTATTTCTCCATCACTGATGAAGCTTAACCTGGCTGTGTAAGAAATTCTTGGTTGGAATTATTTATCTTTGAGAACTTTGAAGATTGGACTTCAGTCTCTTCTAGCCTGTAGTGTTTCTGTAGAAAATTCTGCTGTTATTCTAATTGGTCTTCTCTGGTAGGTAGTTTGACATTTCTTTCTTGTTTCCTTTAGGATTTTTTTCTTTTATACCTACTTTGTATAAGTGAATTACAGTGTGTCTAGGAGTTGGTCTTCTCATTTGGCGCCTTGCAGGGGTTCTCTGAATCTCTTGTATTTGGATGATTGTGTCTCTCATGAGATGTGGAACGTTTCCTTTGGGTGACCTCTTGGAATGCTTGTTCTTGGCTGCTCTCATTCTCCTTTTCTGCTTTGGGGATACCAACCAGTTGTAGGTCCGGTCTCTTAATAAAATCTCACATCTTCTGAAGGCAATTTTCTGTCTTTATAAGCTTCGTTTCTGTGTTTTTAACAGATTGGTTTAGTTCCATATTTTGGTCTTCAAGCTCTGAGAGTCTTCTTCCTGGTTAATTCTGCTTTCTACGCTTGTTAGTCTATTATTTATTTCATTATGTATTCTTTATTGCCTACATCTCAATAATTAATTCTTTCATGGTTTCTTCTTGCCTTTCTTTGTCCTTATTTATCTTTTCTAACCATTCCTTGCATTTGTGGTCTAAGACCAGTTGATCTAGGCTCTCCTCATTGTTTGCATTCCAAAGTCTGTATTCTCATACACTATCCTTTTTGGACTTTGTGTGGTACTTGTGTTTTTTCATTGATTTCTCTTCAGTTGTGATGGGTTTTTCTTTTATCTTTACCTCCATTCCTCAATGAGAAAGGGAGTGGCTTTCATTTATTTTTGCTCAACTCCCCCATTCTTCCTTTTGTAAAGCCTCCATGTTTATTAAATTTTGAAGCTGTGTTGGGGGTGGGGAGCTGTGCTGTCCTTTTGCAGCTTTGAGATTTG
>CAUYQG010057575.1:0-12575 GCA_963574415.1 Tarsius wallacei
ACATCTCATCTCTCTCTCTCTCTCTCTCTCTCTCTCTCTCTCTCTCTCTCTCTCTCTCTCTCTCTCTCTCTCTCTCTCTCTCTCTCTCTCTCTCTCTCTCTCTCGCTGTCTCTGTCTTTCTCTGTCTCTGTCTCTCACACACATGCCCCAGCCCTACAAGGCTCCACCCTTGATGATTCTTGGACATCCTCACACACAGGAGAACCTGAGAGAGCTGAGGAATGACAGGAGCCCTAACATGCATCAGCAGACGCCGAATGCTCTCTGGGGCCCGGCTTGAGAGTTAGACGGTAGCATCCTGACTGGCTCCTGGCGATGTGAGGGTCGGTGGCTCCCTGGCCCGGATCTCCTTCCCTGGAAGAGGCCGGCCGTTCGCGGGGTGTGCAGTGACCGCCTGGAGCCACACGAGGGAGCCAGCGGCGCGGGGAGCCCGGCTTGAAAGAGCCGGTATGACCCCCAGAGGCTGAGCCCGCGAAAGGAATCTGGGCCGGGCGGGGAGCCCGAGGCGGGGCAGGAGGAGGTGTCCGGGGCGCGGGACAAAGAGAGCCCGAGAAAAACCACAAGTACAGAGTGAAACAGAGGAGCACACGGCATTTTACTTAACAGATTTAATATAAAAAATAAATGGGCGGCGGACTTTCATCTTTTACTTTGCACGTGTCTGATTGTTTTGGGAACAAGCCTATAGTACTTTCGTAATTAAGAGTGGATGAACACATATTTCAAAGAAATGGGAAAAATAAGACAAACAGCGATCGAATGGTGGAACAACCCAAAGTGACTCGGGAGTTCTGAGAAAAAGCCTTGTCGTTCCTGGTTTTTTGCTTGTGATAAGACCCTGCCCCCACGCCCCCACATCTGCTCTCAAGTCTGCTGTCTCCTCTTTCTTCACTGATCCTCTTATGAATTTTAATTGCCTGTTGAGCACACTACCTTTCGCCTGAAATTGAATAGAAATGGACTAATAGCAGGTAATGTCAATGTTTTGCGATGGTTCTTGACTAAAGCCAAGATACCATTTCTGCCACTTTATGAAGCCAAACCCTTCGATGACTGATGCCATTAGTGAGCTATAAATTTAATTGTTAGACATTCATGAGAAACAAGAGTAGAACGAGTTTAGTTGCCTTTCAGAGGCCTCTATTTGGAGAATTTGTTTTGTATGTCCTAGGAGTTACAGCTATAAAGCAATGAGAATGATTTTAATTAAACATCTTAGACCTCATACATCTAATTGACACTTTTCCTGCAAACCACAGGAACCGACGTGATTATTACAGGCAAACCCAACGCGTTTGGCTTGGGAAATTGCCCCCTAAGACCGTTTAGAAGAAAAAAATACAAAATAAAAAATCAATTTATGTCCCTCTTTGGGACTCCGAATGTTACTGGCTTTATTAAAATGTGTTTTATTCATTTGAATTTGGCCTCGGGTGATGCATCGCTCTTCTGGAAATTAATCCATCCTCAGACTCTGCATCACTATTAGAGGCTGTGGTGCCGGAAAAGGAGTGGGGAGAAAACAGCAGCTGGCCTGGCTGGGAATGGAGCTTTCTGTGTGCAGGGAGAAGATGCTGGATGCCCTCTTAACTGGCCTGGTCTCCACACAGCTGATGTGGAGGGGGAGCCTGGTGCAGTCTCTGTGTGCCCCCTGAGTCTCCCAAGACTGGGTCGGAACAGGTTTGCCTCCTGGGGAAGAGGAACTTGGACCTTCCCAGTGCTTCCCAGCCTTGTGTATATCACAAATAAACAGAAAAGGATATTATTTGCATAAAAATCTAGAACCAGAAGGCATTTGGATGCATCTATATGGAAATGGGTGAAAAATGTCATTGCTTTTCCTTATATAATGGCAAGTATGGGATTTGTATGAAACTTCCAAATGAAATCTTTGAAACATTTTTAATGAGAAGCTAGAATTTACTTCCATGGACATCACCATAGAGATAATTTTTGTATTAGGTTTTATGTTTAAAATAACTCCTTGCGCCGGGCTCAGTGGCTCAGCCTGTAATCCTGTGCCTTGGGAGGCTGAGGTGAATGGATTGCCTGAGCCCGCGGGTTCGAGACCTGCCTGGGCAACTTGGGGAGACCTCATCTCTACAATAAATCAAAAAAAATTAGCCGGGCGTGGTAGCATGCTCCTGTAGTTCCAGCTACTTGGAAGGCTGAGGCGGAAGGATCGCAGGAGCCCAGCAGGTTGAGGCTGCGGTGGCCCGGAGCGGCCACTGTACTCCAGTCTGGGTGACTGAGTGAGACTCCTACTCAAAAAAAACCAAAAAAAACACAAAAATAAAATAACTCCTTGCAACAATTCCTCAAGATTTTTTTCTTTTCTTTTCTGTTTTTTGAGTTGAGATCACCCAGGATGGAGGGCAGTGGAATGATCACAGCTCACTGCAGCCTGGACTTTCAGGGCCCAGGTGATCCTTCCACCTCAACCTCCCGAGTAGCTGGGACTACAGGTGCACACCACCACACCTGGCTAATTTTTTACTTTTTGTAGAGACAAGGTTTCATCATGTGGCTAGACTGGTCTCGAACTCCTAGGCTTATGCGATCCTCCCACCCTGGCCTCCCAAAGTGCTGGGATTACAGGCATGTGCCACCATGCCTGGCCAGGACTGTGCACGGCAACCAACACTAGTATAACTTGCAATGCTCCAGGCTGTCAAGTTAGGAAGTCGGGGCCTTGGGGTATACTAGTAAACCCATCAGAGCACTCCACTGTGGCCAGGAAGCTCTCTTCTGGTCTGGGCACAAGGAGTCTTCTCCACTCACCCTCCACTCCATTAGCTCTTCAGGGAGATGGCAGAAGGTGATCTCAAGCCACAGTGCCACAAGTACCAGTTCCCTGCAGCCGGCTTTGCACCTGAGGCCATGCTCTCTTGGAGCTCACTGGGGTTAGCCACAGATGCAGGAAGTAGAGGTCTTAAAGTGTTCCTGTTTTAGGGTATCTGTTACCACTGAGACATGACCCACAACCTCTTTGCTATTCAAAGTGGAATACCTAAGAGTTGTTCTAGACGTAGCTGGAACAATGTGGTTATTAGAATAAATGTACTTCCCTCAAAGTGACCACTTTCAAAGGAAGGACAGTCATTTGGATATAAAAGTGCTCACGCTGGAATAAACTCCCTCTCTCTGTCCTTAAACATGTTGCCTTTTTATCCACAGATGGAGAATTCTGCTGAATTTCAGATGCACTAGTTTAATGCCCAGGTGAGTCAGTATAAAATTAGCTTTGTGTGTGGGCTTCCTCTAAGTTTAATCAGTTGTAGCTTCGTATCTTTCATTTCTCTGTAACCCCCTAATTATGCAACACATTACCCCAAAACATATCAACTTAAAATAGCAGACATTTATTATCTCATAGTTTCTGTGGGCCAGGAATCAAGTGTGGCCCAGCTGGGTGTCTCTGGCTTGTATCTTTCAAAAGATTGCAGTCATGCTGTTGGACAGGGGCTGCAGTCTCATCTGAAGACCCAGTGGGGGAGGATCATCTTCTCAGTTCACTCACATGGCTATTGGTAGAACTTACTTCCTTGTGGGCTGTGGCACGAGGACCTCAGTTCTTGGCTGGCTCACCACATAGGTCTTTCCATTGGGCAGGTGACCACGTGGCAGCAGACTTCCCTCAGAGGGAGCAAGCAAGAGAGATGAAAAAGTTCCCAAGATGACAGCTACTCAGTGTGTCACCTAGTCTTTTGAGTGATATATCCCATTACTTCTGTCATAGTCTGTTTCCCACAAAGTCTCTAAATCCAGCCCATATTCAAGGGGAGGAGATTTCTTTTTTATTTTTTTTTTGAGTTGGAGTCTCACTCTGTCACCCAGACTGGAGTGCAGTGGCACGCTCCCAGCCACCACAGCCTCGACCTGCTGGGCTCCGGCGATCCTTCGCCTCAACCTTCCAAGTAGCCAGAACTACAGGCGTGTACTACTGTGCCTGGCTACTTTTTGATTTACTGTAAAGACGAGATCTTGCCAAGTTGTCCGGACTGGTCTCGAAACTGTGGGCTCAGGCAATCCACTCTTTGCGGCCTCCCAAAGTGCTGAGATTACAGGCTGAGCCACCGAGCCCAGCTGGGAGATTTCCTAAGGGCATGAATACCAGGATGCCAGGGTCATTGCTGGCCATTACAGAAGCTACCTACCCACCTCTCCAAACATCTGCACTTGTTCCTTTCCTTAAGGCTTTATCTGGATTATGAGCTGGTCTCCCCCTCACTCTGGGATGGGAGCATTGCTTGATTCTCATTAGCGTCTTCTTCATATTCACTGAGCACTCCCCTCATTAAGCAAGTATGTATTGAAACCAACCATATGCCAAATTCCACACTAGGTATGGGGGGCCAACAGAAAACAGACTCCATCTGTATGCACAGAATTTCCTTTCTTTTGACCTCCTGACTAGGACTCTGTGGCCTGCTGCAGTCTTCTTGAAGGTCAGTCAATGCCTAAGCACTATACAAGGATGGCCAGATCAGAAACACTGTGCCACCTGTCTGCTGCCTCCCTCCTGCCACCTCTTCCTGCATCTTCTCCTAATCCTGCCTCCCTCGGGGGCATGACTCCACCACCAGCCTGCTCACCAGCCCTCTTTCCGGCAGTTGAACCCTGTGTCTCCATCCTGACCCTCTCCAGATCAGCTCATCCTGCTGTGATCTCAGTGATGGAATCTCTCCATGCCTCCGTTTCCTCACAGAGCAATGACTTGTACAAGGGGGAATCCAAACAACCCCAGAATTTATGTGTAAAAAATTGTGTATTTATCCTTACGTGTTAAAACTTCAGTCACCTTCCAAGTGCTCTCCATTTGTTGTGATATTCCCATCAAGACTCTTTCCATTGCTCAAGGTTTTTGAACTCGTCGATGTTGATGCCTCTTAGTGCTTCTGCTGTTTTTTTGTTTTACCTCTTCTGCATCAGCAGAATGTTTCCCTTTGAGGAATTTTTTCATCCAGGGAAACAAACAAACAAACAAAGTTACTCTGGATGAGATCAGGGGAACAGGGAGGATGGGGCATTGGGGTCATACCGTTTTTGGTTGAAAACTGCTGAACACTCAGCGTGGTGTGGGCAGGTGCGTTTTTTTTGTTTTGTTTTGTTTTGTTTTGTTTTTGAGTTGGAGTCTCATTCTGTCGCCCAGACTGGAGTGCAGTGGCCGCTCCCGGCCACCGCAGCCTCGACCTGCTGGGCTCCGGCGATCCTTCCGCCTCAGCCTTCCAAGTAGCCGGAACTACAGGTGTGCGCTACCACGCCCGGCTCATTTTTGATTTATTGTAGAGATGAGGTCTCGCCAATTTGGCCAGGTGGGTCTTGAACCCGCGGGCTCAGGCAATCCACTCACCTCAGCCTCGCAAGGCGTGGGATTACAGGCTGAGCCACCAAGCCCGGCTGGGTGCGTTGTTATGATGTAAGAACCGGTTACCTGTTTGCCACCACTCGGGATGTTTCTTCTACAAGGCAGCCTCTCACAACAATGCTAGCTGGTACACTGATGTCAGTGTGTTCCTAGAATGCTTATCTGGCGGGGAAAACCTGTATTACAAAGGGCCTGCCCTCCAAAAAATAATTCTAGATTTTTTGATGTCCCCCTTGTATAATGAGTCGAGATTACACAGAAATCGTTCCCCATATTATGATTATTATGCACACCTGTTCAGGCAGGGACAACATCAGTCACATTACCATAGAATTATCCCTTGGGTTGAATGAATGGGCACATGGCTATCAAAGCTATGCTTGTTTCCTTTCACTTAATCATCACCTGGGGACTCTTTTCCTAAAAGCACATCCGATTTTGTTGTGGAAACCTAAACTTTTTCTCACCAACACTAGTTCTTTTTTCAAAGGTTCCTGTCTTAGCCCTCTCAGAGAAAAGGCTGCTGGTTGACCGGGATGGTCAAGGGCCACTCCCCCACTCCAGCTCTCTCACACTGCCTGGCTATAACCCATTTTTGTCCTCTGTGGCGACAGAGGCACCCCTTGCTTCAGCGTGGCTCCTCTCGGCTGCGGGATGCTGCGAGCAGGAGAATCTGGGCCAAGATTTCATTTTCCAGCTCATGGGATGGCCTGTCTACAATGCCACATGGTAGATTGTGCACCCGCTGTTTGGGAAAGACTGCACCAATGCCAGCGACTGTGTTGAAATTGGGGACCCCCTTCTCAAGTTGTTGGTGAGCTTTAAGGAAGGAAGAGGTCTCTGGAAGGAACTGTGGAAACTTCTCCAACCCCCCTCCCACATCTCCGAGTCTTGGCAGAGACCTTACAAGCAGCTAACTTAGATCAGAGCCACGCCCCTATCTGCCTTGCTTCCTCCCACAAGGCAGGTGTTGCATGGTGATCGCCAAACCTGCTCTCTGTCCTCTGCTGTCCCAGTCGTGTCCCTAACTGCTGAGAGTTAGGGTCAGGCCTCCTAGCTCACTTCTTGTGGTACAAAGAAGTGTTTGTGTTCTCCGCTTAGGCCCTCATCTGCGGCCTGATGAATAAACAATGAAGGATGCTGGGATGCTGGTTGCTGACCACAAGCCAGCCACGAGGGGAGTGTGACGGACGGCCTGGGGCAAGTTGAGAGTGTTCTCCGTAAAACACAGAGGGCTTCAGCTCTCTTGCTAGGATGTGGGTGGGCTTCCAGGAAGGCTTTCTCCCCTGATCTTGCCACAGCTACCTGCCCCTTTGCGATATTTACCTCTCATGCTTTCCTGACTCTCCTCCCCAACACTTCTGTGACCCCCATCCCTCCCCCCATCCTACACTCACTCATTTCTCCCATAAGCTTGTCTCCTCCTTGTAGGCTTCACCTCTTCACCCTTGGATCTCGTCTGAGAGGAAGCATCCTCCCACACTGCAGGACCCCTGGTCTTCTTTCTCCCTCTCCACATGCCCCTCCTTTTTCGAGTACCTGCCCACTCCTCAGCAGCTGTGGTTGGAGACTAAGAGCTGTGGAACGTGAATTGGGGTGTGGTGGTGGGGAGGTGCTCCATCCTTGTGCCAGTGTGTTCATGGAACTTCTGTGGATAAGAGTATAACACACATCGAGAAGCAGAAGGCAACAGTGTTTCTTTAACAGAAGAGGGTCCCGTCTTTAGTGCAGAGGTAGATGGGTGTGGAATGGTCCTGTTATCAAACCAAACTGGAGTCCGCTTGCCCGGCGCAGTAAAACCAGACAGCCACACCGAAGTTTGCAGAGGGAGAAAAGGTGTTTATTTGCAGGGCACCAAGCAAAGAGGATCAGACAGCTAATGCTTAAGTCTTGACTTCCCAGATGGCTTACAGGTAAAGGTATTTATTTATTTAGAGTCGGAGTCTGATGCCCAGGCTAGAGTGCAGTGGCACTCTCATGGCCACCACAGCCTTGACCTGCTGGACTCAGGGGATCCTTCCACCTCAGCCTTCCAAGTAGCTGGAACCACAGGCATGTGCCGCCATGCCTGGCTAATTTTTTGATTTATTGGAGAGATGAGGTCTTTGCCATGTTGCTCAGGCTGGTCTTGAACCCCTGAGCTCAGGCAATTCTCTTGCCTCCGCCTCCCAAAGTGCTGAGATTACAGGTGTGAGCCACCGTGCCTGGCTAGGTAAAGGTTTTTAAAGGTGGAAAGGCAGAGGTTACAGGCAAAGCCATAAGTCAATATATTGGTTTGACCTAAAAAGGTGAGACATCTCTAAGTGGGGGCCCACTGGTCATAGGTGGATTCAAAGATTTTCTGGTTTGCTGTTGGTTAAGGAAGCAAAGTTTTGTCTAAAAAATTTGAGATCAGTAGAAAAGAATGTTAGCTCTGGCTCATGGGCATGACCTCTTTCAAACCCTTCAGGAAGACACTTAGAACAAAGCACAATAGTCAGAGTTCAGTCCTCAATTTCTGCTTATCTGAGATCTACATGCCAGTGGATCCCTTTGGTGGGGGATTCGGGTTTCTGAAAAACAACTCATGGACATATATTAACATGTTATCTTTCATTTCCATAGGGGAAGCAAACATATGTGATTCTAGCTTTTTTGGCAATTGTTTTCACCACAAATACTTTCTTGATCATCAAGTTGCTCATTTACTTTTCAGGGCTGGCTAGGTACCTGGAATTTCCCTTGAAGAAACTCAAGTGCTTTTTGTTTGTTTGTTTATTTTGTTTTTGTTTTTTAATTTTCATGCTGGGGGTTGGGGGGGACAGGCCCCTAAGTAAGGTCCCCGCCCCATATCTCAGCAGATGCCCTACGGTTCCTTCCTTATCTTCTACCCTCTTCTGCATCCAGCTTCATGGCTCTTATGAAAGGCTTGTATGTCTCCACCTTGATCTTTAAGACTGTGTGACAGATGTGTGGGTGAGGATTAGAAATGGTCAAGAAAGGCCCAGAATATATAAAGAATTCCTGCAACTAAACAACAAAAGACAAACAACCCAACCAAAAAATGAGAAGAGGACTCGAATAGACATTTCTTCAAAGAAGATATTCAGATGGTCACTAAGCCCATGGAAAGATGCTCAGAATCATTAATCATTCATTAGAACCACAATGAGGTAAACTTTCACACCCATTAGGATAGCTGTTAATCAATAAATAGAAAAATAACAAATGATGTGGAGAAGTCAACATTGCTGGTGGGAATGTAAAATGGTGCAGCCACTATGGAAAAAGTTTGGCATCTCCTCAAAAAGCTAAACAGAGAATTATTATATGACCCAGCAATTCTACTCCTAGATATATATGCAAAAGAGTTGGAACAGAAGCTCAAACAGATAGTTGTATGCCAGTGTTCACTGCAGCATTATTTGCAATAGCCAAAAAGTGGAAACAACCCAGGTATCCATCAACAGATAAATGGGTAAACAGAACGTGATATATCATGTAATGGAATATTATTCAGTGATAAAAATGAAGGAAGTTCTGATAAATGCTGCATCATGGATGAACCTTGAAAACATCATAGACCGGGCTTGGTGGCTCAGCCTGTAATCCCAGCATGTTGGGAGGCCGAGGCAAGTGGATTGCCTGAGCCCGCGGGTTCGAGAACAGCCCGGGCAACTTGGCGAGACCTCATCTCTACAATAAATAAAAAATGAGCCGGGCATGGTAGCGTGCACCTGTAGTTCCAGGTACTTGGAAGGCTGAGGCGGAAGGATTGCTGGAGCCCAGCAGGTCGACGCTGGGGTGGCCATGAATGTGCCACTGCACTCCAGCCTGGGTGACTGGCTGGAGTGAGACTCCAACTAAAAAAAAGAAAAGAAAAGAAAACATCATATATATATGAAACAAGTCAACCACAAAAGGACAAATATTATATGATTTCATTTGTTTGAAATATGTACAGGCAGAATAGACACATTCTTAGAGACAGAAAGTAGATTAGAGAGGCTACTTTCTACCTGCTGAAAGTAAGATTTTAGAATGTAGGTTACCAGGGACGGCAGAAGGTGAGAATAGGTAGTCATTGTGTCTAATGGATCTAGCACTTCTGCTTGGGCTGATCAAACTTTTTTTGGAAATGAATAATGGTCATGGTTGCACAACATTGTAATTGTAATCCAGATCACTGAATGTACACTTAGAAATGATTAAAATGGAAACATTTATAGTTATTCATTTGGCCATAATTAATTCAAAAAGAAAAGAATAGAAGGTGCCAAAGGGCAGGTGTGTGGACACAGAATCTGGAGGTGGAGGGCCCAGAGGTTGAGTTTTGTGGGCCATTTACTGAGCAGGTGACCTTGGGCAAGCCATGACACCTTGGACAAAGCTATGACCCTCCTGGAGTTTCAGTTTTCCACCAGGGATGGTAGAGTGAAGTGTGTAAGAGCTTGGGCTCTGGGCTGTCTGGGCCCAACTCCCGCTTTGCCTCTGTCTGTGTGAACTTGGGCACGTTACTGAGCTACTTACTATCTTCCTCACCTGCAGAATGGAGACAATACAGCTTACCTCACTGGGTTTTTGCTAAAATTGAATGAATCATTTTGTGTAAAGTTCTTAAAATGATACCAGGCACACCATCAGTGCTCAGTAAATACTAGCTGTGAAATGGAAGGAATGGGGATAGATTAATTTGAGGTCATAAGCAATGAGGAGATTATTTTTTAATTAAAAATTAAAAACACTAAAACACTGAGACAAAAAAATCGTATGCACACTAGCAGTATAATAACTTTATTCCCCTCTAAATCTTTAGATTTTTTCAAATTCCAGGTGAGTTTATTGAAGCATAATTTTTTTTTCTTTTTTTTTTTTGATGCTTCTGATATGCTGGTTCCCTAAGCATTTTTAAGTTTGCCTAAGTGGTAATTGACACTGGGGAGGACTGATTTTAAAAGATCTACCTTAAGAGGTGGCTTTGGGGATTAAGTAAGATAATATTTGTGAAAAATTCCCATTCATGGCATTCGACTTTCCTCAGTCCTATGCGACCTGCTGCCCCCTTTTTATAATAGATATTTGTTTACAGCCTGTGTCAGGAAGAATCCTAAGATGGTCCCCAAGATCCCCAGTGCACTCCTTGTATAATGCCCTCCCCTCGAGTGTAAGTGGGCCAGTGACTATGATGAGGTACATTACCACTCCCATGATTAGGTCACTAATCGGTTGACTGTGAATGAATAAAAAAGGACACGATCCTGAGTGTACCTGACCTTTAGAAGAAAGTGAAGTATTAAGGGATGGGATTGGCAGTTGAGGGAAACGGCTGGGGGAGGGAGGGGCATACCTCATCAACAAGAGTACCTGCATAATCAACGTGTGTATACCTAACCCTGAGTTGTACCCCACATCTTTACAATAACAAAACAAAAAAATGAAAAAAAAAAGAAAGTGAAGTATTAGATCACGAGTGTTTAACCTTTTGGCTTGCCTGGGCCGCAATAAGTAAAGAGGAATTGTCTCGGGCTGCACATAAATTATATAATATAGTGTGTATGCATAATAAGACCTCTTTTATTTGTCATATTTTATTATAAAGCTTAAAAAAATGAGAGCAATATAAAATGAGTGGGAAATTTGACCTCATTTTTGTAAAACTAATCTTTCGATGGAAGTGGTTGAGATTCTTAGTGAGTTCTCAAGGTGCTCGTCAGAAATGTTTGTTGGAATTTTGCTGTTTGTGTGCTTCTTAACTGAAAACAGCTGCTCACAAATGTATGTGCTGCTAAAAAACAATGTCATGAATAAGGCGTGATTGTGGACTTCAAAAATGGAACTACGCATGGGGTCACAAAGAAAATAAATGCTGAAAAACACATGATGTTAAAAGATTTGGTGGGGCCGCATTACTAGCTGTCCTGAGCTGCATGCAGCTGTTGGTTGGACATGCCTGTATGGGATGCTTTCCTTTGGCGGGACAAAACAAACTGCCACATTGTGAGAAAGTCTATGGAAGGAGCCACTGGAATGACGTGCCGGCACCTCTAGATTTGAGAGCACCCCTGGCAACAGCCAACAAGGAGTCAGGGACCTTAGTCTTTCAACCACAGGGAGCTGAATGTTGCCAATAACCTGAGTAAACTTGAAAGATCTTCTCATTGATGTCCAGATAAGGACACAGCCAGCAAACCACTCAAGTTTAGCCTTGCAAAGTCCTGAGCAGAGAAGCCCACCAAAGCTGTGCTGGACGCCTGCTCCCGGGAGCTGGAGATGATGACTTTGTGTAGCTTTAAGCCACTATGTTTGTGGTTATTTGTTATATAGCAACAGAAAATGAATACCCGCTTTTCTATCTCAAAATAAAATCCATAGGTAATAGAATCTATTTATATACGTATTTTAACCTGTCGGCGTAATGTCCTAACTATAAGAATTAAAGGGAAAGTCATTTAGAGGAGATTATATATATAAGAAATATATATATATATATATTTCTTCCTGAATCTTGGATGACTTGTGAATATCACATTAGACGGCTGTGTAGATGAGAGACTTGTTTATAATTTTATGCACATATAAATATAGATAGATATCTTTTTCTCCAACAAATAAGTGCCCAAGTACAATCACACTAGAAGACATATGAAGGAGTCAGATGTTCGTCCCTGCATGTAGAACCACTGTGAAGGTCACAGGGACACATGCAGACTGACCCAGGATCTCAAAGTCTCTGTGATTTTTTTCCAAAATAGTGAACAACGCCTGGTACAATTCTGTACAAAACAAGGCACAAACATCTATCCATTTGTATGCTGGTTCTATTCCCCAGAATGCCAGTATACAAGTATATTAAAAATTTACTTCGTGACCAGTCCAGGCAACTTGGCAAGACCTCATCTCTACAATAAAATTAAAAAATAGCCGGAGCCGGGCTCGGTGGCTCAGCCTGTAATCCCGCGCTTTGGGAGGCTGAGGTGAGTGGATTGCCTGAGCCTGCGGGTTCGAGACCCGCCTGGGCAACTTGGCGAGACCTCATCTCTACAATAAATCTAAAAATCAGCCAGACATGGTAGTGCATGCCTGTAATTCCGGCTACTCAGAAGGCTGAGGCAGAAGGATCGCCGGAGCCCAGCAGGTCGAGGCTGTGGTGGCTGGGAGCGGCCACTGCACTCCAGTCTGGGCGATGGAGTGAGACTCTGACTCACATAAAAAAAAAAAAAAAAAATAG
>CAUYQG010057578.1:0-21632 GCA_963574415.1 Tarsius wallacei
CATGACAATGTTCCTGCTCATTTCTCTCATCAAACAGGAGCAATTTTGTGAGAGTTTCAATGGGAAATCATTCACCATTCACCTTACAGTTCTAATTTAGTTCCTTCTCACTGCTTTTGTTTCCTAATCTTAAAAAAAAAACTTTGAAGGGCATTTATTTTTCTTTAGTTCATAATGTAAAAAATGACTGCATTGACAGGGTTGAATTTCCAGGACCCTAAATTCTTTAGGGATGAAGTAAATGTGTCTTGACCTTGATGTCACTTATGTTGAGAAATAAAGTTTATGTTTAAAAACAAAAAACAAAAGAAACCACAATGGGTTAGACTTTTCTACTACTTAGCATAGGTTAAGAATTATTGTTTCAATAGTAATGTGTTAAACAAGGATATAGTTGTTAATAAGAAATTACAATTTATTGTAATTTTTAAATAACAGCATAAATATAGGACCCTAAATTAAATTCAAATATGTATACAAATCATTTTCTATCGATCAACAAAATCCATAAAATATGCTTAAGTCATTAATTCATGGTCTTTAATTTACTCCCTAGATCATATTTTCCATAGTAATATTACCACTATTTGACCTGATTTGGAAAATAGGTACTTCTTTTTCTTTTTCCAATGACATGCACAGTAAGTGATATATATATATACAGTGGCTTTTACTTTCCCCGGTATCAATAAATTGAAATATGCAATTTGCTATGAAATTATTGACCGTATGTTTTAACATATAACTTTAAAAATAAAGCCAGACTTTGGGGGTGGCAGCACAGATTCAACACTCACAATTGTGAAATTTGTGGGAACATGAGATTACAAGGCAGCAGGAAAGCAACAGAGTTCTTTTTCACCACAAAGGAAATATGGACTTTCTACCATCAGATGTTAACATTCTAATGTTATGAAGGGCTTTATCCTACTGTCCACAGGAAAGGATAGCTATTATGTCTACCTGCGGAAATGCAGCCAATGGGGCAAGAAGCAGCCCATGAATGTGCAGTGGTCAAGATACAGAAAAAGGATCATTGTATATATTTATTTTTCAAAAATATCTTTCCAAATAGTTATTATGAAACACATTTTTCTTTCAAGGGAATGGAGCATCGACTTTTGAGGTTTTCTCATGGCGATCTGTAAAATTACATGAGTGAACCACAGGAAAATCTAATAAACAAGGAATAATCTATGTATCACAAGCATTTGGGGAAATTTTCAACATTTATAGTTCTCCTATATATATTAATTGAACAATATTTATTGCCAAGGATTTTTTAAAAATATTTTTATAAGAAATTTAATCCCCATATTAAAAACTTCCCTGGGTAATTTTTAAATGCTTTAAAAATTTAAGAAGTAGTTGAAGTTTTAAAGCTGTTTATCATTTTTAAAGCCATAATTTTACAATAACAATAAAAACATGTTTTAATAAAATTAGAAAATGCAAACTTTAAACTCAAAGTTTAATCTACAGAAAATGATGATGCATCATTTTCAGCAACCCTACAGCCCAAGTAGATTTCATCAAGAGAAGATTATTCACAACAACTTATGTGATAAAGGATTGACTAGAATTTTTCCTGAGAACTGAAGATAAAATGTACTTTGACACCAAGATGTTATCAATCCACTTGAGGCATATCTTCCTAGAAAAGAAGCAACTTAGGCTGATGTTTGGTGCCACCACATTCCTTAGAGGCTATTGAACCCAGAGAGTATAGACGTTGGTAACAGGGGACAGACATGCTGCTTTATCTTCCATGAACTCCAGTAATGGAGTGTGGATTTGTAATATACTGCTGTCCAAAGCAAGTACTGTCAAATACCCATGCCTTATCAGTCTTATTATTGAATATCAGAACTAGGTAAGGGAAAAAAAACCCTCTGGCAACCTATTTTCTTAAACTTGAATAAAATGAGAAATAGTTAAACAGAGATAGCCCAATTCTAGCTAAGACGGTCCCCAAGAGAGGTGTAGAAAATAGGATTTTGTCCCCTAGTTAAGAGCATTTACTATACCATTTTGCCTAGTCATATGGCAAATTAAAAATTGTCCAAATAGGAAAAAAAGTGTGGATTTAAAAAAATCAAATTTGATCTTTTCATATTAATTTGTTCCAGAAAATAAAACATTTACTATTTCTGTAAGTCACTTTGATTTTTCATTATTTACCTTTTTATTATGTACATTATAAAAGAAAAATATATAACAAAATGTATTAAATAATAAAATTATTCTCCTCTCCTTCTTGGCTCCTCATATCTTCCCTCAAAAGTGGCCTCAGTGAACAATTCATTTTGAATCTTTTAAGACTATTCCCATCATCTGCAAGCATATTTTTTGCATAAGTTGTGTGACTTATGTAAGTGCTTATTTAATTTAATGTACTTGTTACTGATCTGGGAATTCAATGAGCTCTTGATGCTTATCTTCCTGGAGGAAAGAATTCAACTAAGCGACAAAGCAGCAGAGCAAGAAGAAGCTTTATTTAGGCAAACAAAAGTAACACTTAAAAGGAGAACAGACCAGGCTGGGAACAGCCTGAAGGCTGACCAGGCTGGGAACAGCCCCAAGGGCTTTTGTGCTGTGTTCTTTTCTATTCTCTAACTTTCTGTTCTTTGGTCTTCTCCTTGGTTTGCCTTGTCTCTGCTCAGGATTGGAGATCTTCATCTAACTGAGGGCTTCTGCACACTCAAGAGGTCCAGTGATCAATACAAATCCCACCTAATGGTGGCATTGCTCATTACTGCCATCCTAGAAAGGTCGTATAACCATCAAATTTATGTATTTGGGTATTTAGGGTGCCTGTGCAGCCCCAGGGAATTCCCCCTTTGTTTTTATTTCCCCCTTCTACAGGATGTTATTGGCCACAAGCTGACAGGTGTGATTCTGGAATGAATGACTGTTGGGCTTTGTGGGGCATTCCTTCCTTTATCAGTGCCACCCTCCGAAGATTCCTCCTTAGCTGGTTTATATTGACCTAACTGCCTATCTTGCCTTACATATGGAATGAAATTTATTGTAGACACCCCTCTAGGCCCATATCTATCACTTCTTTTTTTTTCTATTGCTTGTATTGTGATTCATAAAAACTTATCAACCACCTTGGTTAGGGGATATTTAGACTGTATATCAGATGGGAATGTGTTTAGCAACATAGCAGAAATCCAAAGTATACTATTTTAAACTTCCTCTTTTTTTTAATAGCAAAAAGTGGCCAACATTCACAAGCGTGTGTGTGGTAGCTCCATGATGTCAGTGCTAGTGTCTCCATGAGTCCCTGATCCTTTTCCTCCTGGTTACAGGAAGCCTTCCCAGTTGTCATCACACCTGAATTCAAAGGAAGAAGAATGGAGTCATCTGTCTCTTTTACTGGGAAAGTAAGAACTTTTCTCAAAGCTTCCTTGACATACTTTTGCTTATATCTTATTGCCAGAGAGATGTCAAATGCCCCTTTTGGTGGAAGGGGAGGTTGGCTGAGGAAGTAATCAATTCAACTAATTGAGCAAGGGCTTGGCGTTTTTTACTGAAAGTCCATGTGTTCTTTTCCTTTCTTACAAACATTTCCACAATCTGTGTAAATACAACTTTGTTTCTTTATGTGAAGATAGGAATGACAAATGCCTTATAATGATACAGAAAAAGAGAGGATGTGGGAGTGAGAACACGTGAGGCACGAAGAAGAGGGAAAAGGAGCAAAGAGAAGGGGAATGGAGGGGAGGATCGGAAAGGGGTGGAGGGAAGGTCAGTGGAGGGAGTTTGGAGGAAAAGAAGCTAAGGCTGGCATAAAGTAGAAGGACTATTATTTTATCTTTTCATGTTAATTTGTTCTTTTCTGGAAAATAAACTGTCCACAACCAGAAACTCTGTATCTGCTAAACTGTTGCTTTCTGTCCCTTTGTTTCCACCCCGTTGTAGGTGTAAGGTATGGCAGACAGACAAACGCAAATTAAAACAATAGTGAATAGTATACCCTCCAGCATGGCAAAACGTAGAGCAAACAAAAACCTACAGGAAAAAAGATACAGGACTACCCAGCTAATCAGAATGAGAAGCATCACACACTTCTTGAAAAACACTGTGGTAACATATTCTAAATTAAAGATAGATAAATAATGAAAAAAGAAGGAAGGAACGAAAACAGACAGAAAGAGACAGGACGCCTCTTCACACATTCCTGGGACTCTATGTTTTTTTAAAAATATAAAATAATATAGTAACAAGACGGTTATTAAATACTTAATTATGGCCAAATGGAAAGAAAGTGAATGTCTGCTGATAAGTGAACAGACATATAAAGTACATACATACCACAGAATATTATGCATCAATTAAAACTAGAGAAGATTCAGAGAGCTAGCTGTCAGATAAAATTCAGTTAAAAATTCGGTGTAGGAAAGGTGGATTGTAATATTACCTACCACATTCTATTTCAGAAATGAAATATAGTTAATATAGTTCGTTAGAAAAGGGCACTGAGATGGATATTGGAGGAAGGAAAAATGAAAAAAAAATGAAAACAGCAGAGACCACATATAAGACATGTTTGCAATTATGGTAGCCAGTTTCCAAAAATGCCCTCCAACTGCAGTATACCTCTGGGTACTCACAAATGTGTGCCATCCCCTTCCTATAAAACTAGACTAGCCTTCGTGACTTGCTTGACAAAGAAAATCTAACAGAGCAGCATTCTGGGTCTTTCAGGGACAACTTGTAAGAAACCTTGCAGTTTTCTGCTAGGTCTCATGGACACAGCCACGAAGCTGTAACAAGGGCAGGCCACAAGGAGGTTGTATGGACGTTCCAGTCAGCAGCACCAGTTGAGCTTCTGGTGGACAGGCAGCATCGTCTGTCACTTGTGTAAGACAGATACTTGGACATCCAGGCCAGTGGAGGCTTCAGATGATTCCAGTCCAAGCCACTATCTGACTCATCACATGAGGGACTTCAAGTGAGAACCAATCAACTGACCCAAGTCAACTCACATAAATAGGAGAGGTAATTAGAATTCTTAAGTGTTGGTTTTAAGCTACTAATTTGGAGGTACCTTGTTTTACAGCTAACTATAAAGGATAATTTATTGATGCATTATTATGAGATTAAATATTGTGTGAAAATAAATTTCTATTTAAATAGAAATTTATTTTCAAAAGTGGGGAGGGGACATGCACTTAATCTAATTTAAAATAAAAAAAGAAAAAGAAAAGCCAAACAGAAGAGAATATGATTTATTGAGGGTAACCTTGGTTTTGAATTTAGGCAGAACTGACTTAGCTTTAAATCCCTGATATTCTTCTTTCCTTTTGGTGAGGTTCCTTGAACCTCAGTTCTTCCATCATAACTGAGCAAAATCTTATCATTTGGCTTTCAAAACCTTATCATTAAGATAGCAAATCAGGGTGACTTACTGTTGAATGCCAGAAAACCCTGAAATCAGATACATAAAATTAATATAGGGTCACAGGGTAAAAACTATAGAAGAAACATGAGCCCCACAAAGTTGTAGCTAGGATTACAAATGAACAAATTTGTTCTTTCTAATTTTGCTTTCCTCCTTGTGAGTGCTAACCTCTGGAGAAAAAGAAAGCTGCCCATGAAGTTGATAAGCATATTTTCTGCTAAACAACGAGCCTAAGATCTCTTAAATAATGAGCCATCAGGTCTCCTTGGGGGTTATCCATAAGTCTAATCAGCTAAAGGGTGTGAGTAGCTCTGATCACTGGGATTCCCCATCCTGCAACTATTGTTCACAAGATTTGTAACTTCCATAATTACTCCTATAGATAACATAACACTAATAGTGGTATTTCAGTTGTTTTTTAGACTCTGCATTCTGGTAGACCATCTGACATCAACCAGACCTGTGACCTGTGAACCCCACCAAGAAATTGACTTTGTGCATAAAGACAATTTCAATACTTCTGTGATTCAGTTCCTTAACCAATCAGCAATCCCATTTCCCTAACCTCTTGCCCACCAAATTACCTTCAAACACCCTAGCCTCTAAATTCTCAAAGAAGCAGATTTGAGAAACAACTCCCATCCTCTTCACTCAACTATTTTGTAATATTAAGCTCACTCTTTACTGTAACAACTCTGTCTTCATCTCAGTTTCTCTGGCCAATGGGCATAAGAACCCGGTCAGTAACATTATAATCACTCACAGAGATGTGGAATATTAAAACTAAAGCAGATGTCAGGTATAATCTGCGTTATTGTCTTTTTTGTAGGACTTTTAACAACTGATATATTTGTGTATTTCTACACCAAACCCATAATGCCCTGATTATAATAAATTTAATGATTTTTTCCAGTGTGGCAAAATACAACTTAAGATGTTTCTTTTGAACATTAATTATAATATTATTTCATAAAGTAACTGAATTATTTTCCACCCACCCTAACGGATTGAAAATAACACAAATACAAAAAAATAATTATTTGAATTAAGTTACTTTAAGGATAATTTTGTAAATAGTTAACATTTTATGATATAAAGACAAGTCAATAAAGAAGTATGACAAATTTGTAAAGACAAGACACTGCAAACCACATTTATATTATACATGGACAGATATACATCTGGTTAACGAGCTACATGACAGTGTAAAAGTCAATAGAAACTGACTTTTGAATTCCATTCAATTCCCAAAAATTTCTTGTAGCATTTTTCTTCATAGATCTATAATAGATGATTCTCATTGTTGGGAGAAGTCAAGAGTGAAAAATGTATCATATGAAGTTATTTTACTGTATTATGTCAGCAGGTTAACCTCAGAAAAATGTCCATTTTATTTTGCCTTATTTCATTTTTTCCCAAAATATAAAACACATTTATCAAACAGTTCAAGGTTTTTGAATACGTTTTCTACACTGATTTGTATTCTGTAGCTTGCTACTTTATGAAGTAATTATTTTCTTCAAAATATTTCATCTAATAGAGTGCATCAAAATAATTTGTGCAGAAGACTGCATAAAATAAAACAATTGCTGTTATTAATTTCAAACCAGTATCGCATGTAAAAAAGGGTAGTAATCATTGTTGTGCTATTTTATGTCTTGAGAGTATTATGAAGCTCCAAAATCTGTTTGTAAGAAAGGAAATATTAATTTGACAAAATTCAACTAAGCGTCACCTTATTTTTCACATAGTTTTATCAGCAAGAATGTTTCATACCTTCTATGATTCCTGTAAATGTTTCTCAATCGCAGTACCTTCTGGAGCCTGGCACTTGTTTTCACTTACTGTCTTTTTATATCAAGCTTCTAGAACCCTGATCTTATGAGAATGAACTGGGCATGTTAATAGTATAATTACTCACATGTACATGTAGAAGGATGTATTGTTGACATTAAGTGATCTCACTAATTTTATAAAGGGATGATTTCTACTAATTTAGTGAAGTGCTCTTACCCTTACCAGTTTTCTGTTTCCCATTATGCTAAATTTAACATTCCCAAAAGTATTAGAACATAACAGGTTAACACAAGCAAAGACTTTTTATTAAACTATCTTCATAGTCAATAGATCAAGTGAAATCGATGAAAAACATAATAATCCTAACTCAATTAGTAATTTTAAAAATTGGGGAAATATTTTCATGAAGATATTCTAGTGACATGTCTATTTGTTGACTTTTGTTTTCGTTTGAAGATTTTAAAGAGTGGATTTGAATAGAGATTATAGGTTGAGGACAAAACTTAGAAACCTGACTTCTTCTTCACCTGCAAATATAATATTCTCTCTGCTAGCTCATGCCTTGAGCATTTGAAAACAGAACTGAGCAAAAGACAGAGAGAAACAGAAGCAAACGAGATATTTATGGTGGAATGTGGAAGTTTTCAGCCAGAGAACTAAAGAGAAGACAGAAGAAACACAACGAGGGGAGAAAGAAAGGAGACAGCCCAGAAGACTGGGCTTTCAGGGAGAGATAGGGGAGAAGGGAAGACAGAGACACTTGAGGGATTGTCTGCCACACACATAAAGGTTTTGGTAGTGAGTGGGACAAGGACTGTGATTTGAAATACACTCCAATATATTAAGAATGCTTGACCTACTTTGAAAATATTTAGAGGTGTAGATAAAGTTTTGAATAAATATTGGTTACCATCTTTTGCTGGACTATGTTGTACTGACTGTCTTTGTATGCATTGATTCATATGGGGCCCAATTGTATAAATCCTTCTGTGTGTGTGTATGTTTAGCTGACAATATGAATTAGCAGTAGCAGCTTTTGCACTCTATTCATAAAAAGTGAAAAAAGGGAAGAGGAAAGAAAAAAAGTAAGCGTACAACAACCTTACCATAGGAAGAAAACATAAGCTATCAGACATGAAATGCACATTTATGTGAATCTTGATAAGATATTTGGAAATGTAGGTTTTATTATAACCTACTGACCTATAATTTCTTGAACTCCACCCTTCACCTTCCCATTAATTTCTCAACTTTATTCACAGATCAGAATCTGAACCACTTTAAAACAAATAATATGCTGAAATAAGAACAGTCATGTGCAGCATGCATATGAGAATAATATAAGAAATCCAATGTCAGGTTTGAGACCAGCCCAGGCAACTTGGCAAGATCTCGTCTCTATAATAAATGAAAAATTAGCAGAGTTTGATAGCATGCATCTATAGTTCCAGCTACTTGGAAGACTGAGGTGAAAGGATCGCCAGAGCCCACCAGGTCACGCTGGGGTGGCCATGCGCATGACACTGCACTCCAGCCTGGGCAACAGAGTGAGACTCCAACTCAGAAAAAAGAAAGAAAGAAAGAAAAAGAAATACATTGTCACTTCGGTGCCAGAATTGATGTTAATGGGAAGAATATTGGGACGAAGAAACACATAATCTGCAATTTTCTCTTTTTCATTTTTTGTCTAGGAGTAAAAGACTTTATAAGAACAATTATTTTGCAGCTTTTGGTAATCTTTTTATTCTTTTTTAAATTTTTAATTTTAAAGATGTGCAGTACAATTCAGGGTTAGGCATACAAATGTTCATTATGTAGGTACCCTTGTTGATGACGTGTGCCTCCCACTCCCCTAGCATTTTCCCACTACTGCAATCTTTTAACTAAAATTTCTAGAAAAATGGGAAAATGTGCATATCTCACATTTCTCATTAGTAGGTGTTAGGAACCCCAATGTCAAAGTACTCTTTGTTACTGGAAAAGTTATTCCAGGAGTGTATGGGATTTTCATCTTATATGATCGGCTTTTTTTCTCTCTGCTATAGAGTGGCTAGTACAATCACTAGGTAAGAGAAACAAGAGTTCTAACTCCAGCACCATTACTTCTTTACTGGATGGTAACATGCAAGTTGAATCTCTTTATGCCTGAGAAGTAGGAAAAATCATGCTGAAGATGATGAACTGTGGTATCAAGGGGGATAGAGATGACAGGAAGTCCTGGATAAATGAACAATAAAATAAAGCAAATCAGGGTTTGAATCCTGATAGAATTGAATCTCATGCTGAGCTCATGTGATTGCTAAGTCTCACTTTCATACCTATAAAATCTTGATTAAAATGAATGTCTTGAGGATTGCTGTAAATAATTAAAGAACATATATAATGAATAAGCTGCATAATAATTTGCCAGGTCTTTGTCCTTGATTCCTGGTGAATGAGCCTCTAAATCCTTGGAATTCCTGGAGTTATACTGATGTCTTTGTTATTCATGGGGAGCCATTCAATGTGAATAAGTTTATCAGGATGGGGACTGATCACCACAGAAAGACCAACATGAAATTAGAGGGTTGAGGTTTTGAGCTAGGTGACATCTGCCTGACTGCTTTTAGAAGGGTGGCAGAAGATGAAGGTTAAATTCAATTATGTGTGCAAGGGTACCATCAATCATGCCTACATAATGAAACACCACTAAAAACTCTGGATACCAAAGCTCAGTGGAGCTTCTTGGTTGGTAAACACACCCATGGTCCAAGAGAGTACTGGGATGATTATGCACCCTGCTTCCACAGCGATGGAACACAGAAGCTCTGCATTCAAAATCCTTTCAGACCTCTCCCTATGTGCATCTTCAGTTGATTGTTCTGATTTGCATCCTTTATAATAAAGTTGTAATTGTCAGTGAAGCACTCTCCTGAGGTCTGTGAGTCATTCCAGTGAATTATGAGACCTGAGGGAGTTGTGCTATCTCCTGGATTAGCAGCCACTTGGTGAGAGCCAGAGTGTGAGTGGCCTGGGGATTCCTAAATTGGTGCTGACATCCAAAGACAGAGCAATCTTGCTGCAAACTGGGCACCTGTGTGGAATCCATGCTATCTCTGAGTAGTTAGTGACAGAACTGTATAGTACTGCAGCATATTACATTACAAATACAGTGTGTGGTCCAAGGTCACTGAGGATGAAAACTATTAACATTCATGTTCTCCTTAACAAGCAAAGACAATCAAATACAAAAGTAGGTCACTTCCTAAGACAGCCCCATGATTGGAACTGAGTAATATTTTATTTTATTTTGTTTTGTTTTATTTTATCTTAAAAGATGTGGGGTCCAGTTCAGGATTAGGTAGATTAGTGGTCATTGTACAGGTGTATTATTTATATGTGTTTTTAGTTCAAGCAATAAAAGTAAATTATGATTTGCAAAGACAAAAATCTATATCATTTTATATTTACCAGCGTGAGAGACTTTGGCAACAAAATTTCAAGGAATGTCTTTTAATACTCAGGATATCCTGACTCAAGTTTCAAACTCATTAGGGTTATTTGCCTGTTTCCAAGGGAAGTTGAATGATAAGAAATTTATAAGCACTGTTTTCATTTTTCACAATAATAAAATAATTATAACATGGTTTTAAGAAGCATAGCAATTAGTGAAATTAAACTTTTAAATGTGGTGACATACATAAGTGTGTGTAGAATAAAGCAGCTAAGTATCTTCAACATATAACGATAAAATAACTTTGCCACTTCTGTAGAAATAGCATATGAGGGCCGGGCAAGGTGGCTCATGCCTATAATCCCAGCACTTTGGGAGGCCGAGGTGAGAGGATTGCCTGAGCCTACAGGTTTGAGACCAGCCTGAGCAACTTGGCGAGAACTCACCTCCACAATAACTCAAAGAAATTAGGCAGGCATGGTGGCATGTGCCTGTAGTTCCAGCTAATTGGAAGGCTGAGGTGAAAGGATCACCTGACCCCAGCAAGTCAAGGCGGCGGTGGCCATGAGCATGCCACTTCACTCCAGCCTGGGCAATAGAGTGAGACTCCGACTCAAAAAAACAAAACAAAAAAAGAGAGAAAGAAATAGCATATGAGAGGGTCCCAGAGCAAACTAAATCAAACATACCATTCTTCCGTTCTTCCATCACACTAGGAAGACAAGATTTCTTTTAAAATTGCTATTTTCAAGTGCTGAATAAAAATAAAAGGTTCAAAACACATCCTTTTATTCTGAAAACATCAGCAGTCTAAATAAATACCAATTAAATGATAAAGATTTCACCTCAGACCACTTATCTGGAATAAATAACCGTAATAAGTGAAAATGTTGAGGGTGATTAACCCCACACTTTAATACCCATGAAATGACCCAAACCACAATCATTATAGATGTTACATATCCTATTTCCAAGAATCATTTGGATTAACAAGGAATGTGTCAATCACATCATTCTAAGCATTCTTATTATGTCAGGGGCATGGCATCAAAATACATGTTTAACAGAATCATATTTTTTAGAGAATTATGGTGAATTCAAAGTCACAGATAATTTTTCCATATGTTTTATATGATGAATTTTCCATATGTTTTATACTACCTTAGTTAGTAGAAGTCAAAATTAACAGATAATTCTTGTTCTTCCTTAAGTATATCAAAGCTTGCTTTACCTGAGACTGAGAGGTCTAAACAACATGAACCCTAGTGGCAGAAAATATTAACACCAGCAACAAGAAAAACCCTATGACCCTCAGCAGGTTGATGATAAATCACTCTCTGTTCTTTGCTGTTATACTGCAGTCAGTTATAATCACCTTTTGCTACATGTGAAGACTGGGTTGGTGAGAAGACAAAGTACTGCACATTTTTAAAAAATTACCTGTATGAGGAAAATGCAAACTTGTGGGGGAAACGACAGAAAGACTCTTAAACTGGAAAAATTACACATAGAGTTGTTCATATGGCCTTTACCATGGACCCCCTCTTCTTTAGATCTCCATCTGGGAAGCACTAGAGGTTAGAAATTATAAAGTAGAATAGAGGAAATCATCGTGTCTACAGGGAATGTGACTATGCTTGATTACTATATAAGACACTAACAGAAATCTGGACATATTTATCTAGAGTTCAGGAAAAATAAAATGAATTTTTGAAATTATGTAATATTTACCTAAGCACAGAATATTCTTAATGTTGTTTACAAAAAGGCACCTGAAATATAGCAAAGGACTACTTCCTTGTATTAGGAGCAGCAAGCTGAGAATAAGAAAAGTAAACAAATAATATATGCTATTCTCTACTTATTATTGAATAATTTGGCTCAAAAAATAAATATCATAATCTAGTCTCAAATCTAAATGATTTTTCTTATTTTATTTTTATTTTATTTTATTTTTTCATTAAATTTATTATAGACATGTGGGGTACTATTCAGGGTTAGGTATATAAACAATGATCATGCAGGTACCCTTGTTGATGAGGTATGCCCCTCCCTCCCCTAGCAGTTTCCCTCAACTGCCAATCCTAACTGCCCCCCCGACAGTTTTCCACTACTGCCAATCGCTTTCTTATAGCATTATAATTGTTCAAGTTCCACGTATGAGTGAGAACATATGGAACTCTGTTCTTTGTTTCTGTGATAAATCACTGAGTATGATCGACTCCAAATCCATCCAAGTTGCTGCAAAGTTTATATATTTGTCCTTCTTTATGGCTGTATAATATTCCATTGTGTATATGTATTTTTTTTTAACCAGTCCATCTTCAATGGGCAACATAGATGGTTCCATGTTTTTGCAATTGTGAATAGAACTGCAACAAACATATGTGTGCAGGTATCTTTCTCGTAGAATCATTTGAGTTCCTCCAGGTATATTCCCAATAGGGGAAATGCTGGGTCATATAGAGGGTCAATTTCTAGTTCTTTCAGAAATTGCCACACTGTCATCCAAAGAGATTGTACTAGTCTGCATTCCCACCAGCAGTGTAGAAGCATTCCTTTTTCTCCAGATCCTCACCAGCATCTGTTATTGTTTGTTTTATTAATGATGGCCATTCTTTCAGGGGTTAGGTGGTATCTCAATCTGGTTTTGATTTGCATTTCTCTGATGATGAGTGAGGTTGAAGCCTTTTTCATGTGTCTCTTGGCTGTCCATATATCTTCTTTTCAGAAGTGTTTATTCATGTCTTTTGCCCACTTTTTAATGGGGCTGTTTTTTTGTTTGTTTGTTTGTTTTTTTACTTTTGGTGAATTTGAGTTCCTTGTAGATACTAGATGTTAGGCCTTTGTCAGATATACAGTTGGCAAATATTTTCTCCCATTCTGTGCCCTGTCTCTGCTCTCTTGATGGTTTCTTTTGCTTTGCAGAAGCTTGTTAATTTGATGAGGTCCCACTTTTCTATCTTATTTCTTAAGGTATTGGCCTTTAGGATTCTGAATAGGAATTGGTTCCCAGTTCCAATTTCCATAAGGGGGTCTCCTGCGCTTTCTAAGATTCTTATAGTTTGAGGTTTTATGTTTAGGTCTTTGATCCATTTAGAGCTGATTTTTGTGTATGGTGATAGGTAGGTGTCCTGTTTTAATCTTCTGCATGTGGTCAGCCAGTTTTCCCAGCACCATTTACTGAATAGGTTCTCCTCTTCCCAGTGGTTGTTGTTGTTGGAGGCTTTGTCAAAGATGAAGTGGTTGAGCAATTGAGGATTTGCTTCCAGAATCTCTATCCTGTTCCATTGGTCTAGTGCCTGTTCTTGTACCAATACCAGGCTGTTTTGATTACTGTAGCCTTATAATAAAGTTTGTAGTCTGGAAGTGTGATACCTCCTGTTTTGTTTCTTTTGCTAAGGATCATTTGACTTCTGAGAGAGGGAACTCTATGCTTTATTTTTTTAAATGACAACAATTTGATGGCCACCAGAGAAAATTTAATATCACAGGAGATGGTTAAATGGATTATATTTCTTACAAATATTTATGTTTATATTCTTGACATTTTTTGTTTTTATATATTTTTTATTTTTTACATTATTTCTTTTGGTTAGCATATCCAAATCCATGTTCTGTAATTACAGGTTTATGTTCATGAATGCTCATTTGCTTCTTTTGATTCTCTGAACAATTAACACCCCACATCTGTTTGGTTTGCTCTTCCATTTCATGCAGTCTTTTCTCAGGTTTCTCTTTACATAGAGATGTTTGATGCCCACATTACTTAAACCAATCATCCTCTATCACTACCATCATTTTATATTGCTTAATTGTTCTCTATAGAAATCATTATGTAAAATGGTGTTATGTATTTATTTATGTAACTATCTGTTGTGTTTTACTCTCAAGAATATAGTGTTCCTAAATTCAGATGCTTTGTCTTGTTGAATATTTACCCTGGGCACACAGTAAGTTCTCCATTAATTTGTTTAAGCTGTTAAAGTATAGCATTTATAACTGCTAAGTAAAGAAATGTATTTTTACCTGCAGTTGAACAACCCTGGAGTGATTTAAATATTTCACAAATAGGAAACCTAGAGCAACACAATAGTATGAATGAAAGATGGTGATTTAAAAAGTGTAAAGTATAGCATACAAATGCAGAAAACATGTTAATTGAGATAAATTGTATATTGTTCAAAATATTCCAGTTGAATATATCAATTTCCTGTCCATTAAGGCTTTAGACATTGACATTTTATATTTAATAAGCAAAGGATTATAAGAATGTTTGCAAGATAAGTAGGAAGATACAGCATGACCCACTCATTTTTCAGTTTTAGAGCTCACCCACTTGTATATGGAAGAACTTACACCTTTCCACAAATAAATACTATATGCCATTAGATTGATTAGTATTGTCTTATCATAGAAAATAAATGACTAGCTGAAGCAAGTAAATGGGTGATTTGAGATGAGGGACTAAAAGTGAGGGGACAGTTGGAATGGGGAACCAGGGAAGTACTAGCACACCTCTATTTTTCTGGCAGTTCCCAGTGCAACATGTATTAAAATTCAGCTTCCTTAATAGGACGGTGAGAAATATCATGTGCTTCACAATGATCTCTCCCTGATATATCCTTGTGGAAATTTTCAGCTCAGTAGAATACTCTCTGTGATTACATTTACTTGCAAATATTGTAATGTATCCATAATGCATAAGAAAGTCTTATCAGTGTTACACAGCAAACAATTAAGAATTTAATGATTATAATTAGCCACTTTAATTCAGGTTTTATTACAAGACTCTCCAAATTTTCATGCAAACATTTACGACAAAAAATTACAATGAATTTACCTAAGAATGTAGAGAAGTCATTAATTTAGTGTCATTGTTTTATCTTAGAATTTCTAAGAATGGAGTCTCTCCAATATCTCTCCCTTTTCAGCAATTAGCATTCATGTTTAAGAAATTCAAATAATAAATATGCATTGATCACTTACTGTGTGAAACATATGTTCTAGGAAGAATTATAACCAAAATAAAAAGAATAAAGCAAACTCCTGACCTCAGAGTGACTATAAAGTAGTATAGCACACACACACAAATACACATGCAAATATGCTCAAACACATGAATAAATTCTATATAAGAAGTGATAGGTACCATACTTTACTATGCAAGCATTTTACAAATAGAAAATTATTTTGTTGTAGGATTAGTGGGAGTTTTTTATTCAGAGGTCTCCAAAGAAAAGCATGCTTTCAACTGATAAAGAGAAAGCAGATATAAAATATAGAAATGAACAAAATTTTTATTTTATTGATTCTAGAAGACAACGAAGCAAAAATAATTCTATTTTAACTAGACCACTGAGTCCTCCCTATAGCTTAAGTCACTAGTATTGGAATAAGTGGAAACACTCATTATTCTGTTTAGATCTCACCAGCCAACAATTTTGGGAAGACATCAGGTTTAACACATCCCTGAGGCTATCTTCTCCCAATTCCTTCCTCCTTTGAAAGTTTTGAGCAAGGCCTAAAACCAAAATGAGCAAGATATTTCTCTCTCTGAGAGCTTGCATACCAGTGTTAGAGAATATCAAGCAGCATGGACTATAGGAAGAACTTGCCCTGGGGATAAACATGAACAATGCAAGACAGATCAAAGAATATTAAGCGTAGATTGCTCTTCAATAATTCATTTTTCTTGTAGATGCACAAACAAAAAAGTAAATCACATCGCTTAGATTCATTCCTGGGTTTTGAGAATTTTCAGAAAAGGCAGTACACATAGACATACAAGTCCTCAAAATCCATCATAAGTTTTAGTGAAGTAAACAGTGGAAATAATATAACGTTTTAGAAAAACATCAGATATTAAGGAAGTTTTTTTATGTCATGCAGATGATTGAGATTCTCTGTTTTGTAAGTTGACTAATCATAATCCATTTTTCTTTGTGCAGTTTAAAAAATATATTTAGTATCTAACCAAAGCCCTGTTAAGGCTTGCTAGCTAAAGTTTCATTGACATGTTGCTCAAAACTTTTAATAGAGTTCAGACCATAGAAAGTCTGTGAATTTAAATTATCCATGACCCATGGAAAATAGACAGTTGATTTAAGTTGACCATAGAAAGTATTTATACTAGTGAAATTAAAATGGACAGGTTTGGGGAAAATTACACATCGTAGATTATTGTGTTTTGCATACACATTGCTTTATTATTTAAAGAAAAAGCTGGAAGTCATGTCATATTTAAATGTCATTTTCAAAAACTCAAGGTATGAAGGGAAAAATATACAAAGGCTGTCTTTTTTGGAATTAAATTAAACTCTATCTCTCCTGATCTACAAACTTTATTGCCACTTGTACTTTATAAGTTCTATTTATACAGAGTCCCTTGGGTATTAAACTGCTTTTTCTGCAAGTCTGGTTGCTTCTTATGAAAGCTTTTCTCTCCAGATTCATTGACAGCTCATCAACCAACAAATCTCCGTAGTGACAAACTCTAATGGTTGAAGCACATATCTTGATTTCTCTCAGAGTCTCAATATAGTTCTGATTCAATACTGACTTTACTGTTATTAGCTCATCTCCTCTGTTACTGTCTCCTTTCATCCATCAAGGATAAACTACATGTCAAGACTCTAATCATTTGAACTGAGAGAAGAAAAAAAAAATAACATCAGTTCACTGTAACTCTGCCATCATTTAATTTACCTTTCTGTAAAATTTATTTCATAATGATTATGTCTACTAATAAATTACAGTATTCCAAATTGCTAATAAATTCCTGAAAATTTAAATTATTCCTCATTCAATAACCACAAAAGAGTTGTTCAGTTTTTCTCTAGTATGTTTCAAACTGCCAAGATTGGAAGCAGTCTCTGTAATAAAATGTCATATTATAAATATCATCTGGTAATGATATCCATTTAGCAAATCAAGCTAAGCTTGTATTTCGAATTATTGTAATGCTTCAATTGACAGCATAGTGCACACTGTGTATTATGAGTCATGTCAGTTAAAGATCATTTAAGTTTCATTACAAAATTATTTCCTTCATTCTTCATCTAACACTTTTTGTCTAGCAATCCAGAACAACAATTTTTATAGTACAAATAAGTCCAGTGTTGAATTTAGGCTCTAGGAATACATAACATTTTCATACATTTAAATAATAAAATACTCATAAAATGTTAGAGTATGTTAACAATTTATTTTACAAGTATGTCTATAGATGGGTGCATATGTATATATGTATATATATGTAGAATAAAACTATCTAGATAAAGGGTAAGCTAAACATTGGAACAAAAGATAAAAGCTAAGACAATTTTACAGATGGAATTGTATTAGGTTGTAAAATAAACCTAGCAAGCAAAGTAATTCTGGATTAAATATTTCCATCTTATACATAATCATGTATATTTGTAATAGGGAGAATAATTATTCCCATCTCCCACCAAAGGGGAATTAAAGTTGCAGATGGAATTATGTTGTCAATTAGTTGATCTTAAAATAGGGAGGGTAGGCTGGGTTTTCCAGGTCGACCTAATGTAATCACTAGGGTTCTTAAAAGTGAACGAGACAGTCAGAAGACTAGTGTAAGACTGATTCAGTGTGAGAACTCAACCCAATTTTAATGACTTTGAAAATAAAGGATGAGGAACCATGCACCAAGGAATATGGAGGGGTCTCCAGAAGCTAAAAGAGGTAAGTAAACAGATTCTTCCTTAGAGCCTCCAGAAAGAAATGAAACCTTGCCAACCACTTGATTCCACCTCAGTGAGACCTGTGTTGATCTTCTTAACCTAAAGGCAACTAATTTGTGTAGTTTGAAGTCACTAAGAATGGTATTTAGTTACAACAGCAAAACAAAGCAAACACAGTGTGCAAGAGAAAATGAATAAAATTAGCATGCTTGTATTCTAAAACAAGTTCTTTAGTCATATTAATAATTTACCCAGTTTGCATATTCAAGATCAAGTATACCATTTATTCTTTTACCTTAAAAGTAAGACCTTTTTGCCTATTTACGTTGAGTAGTTTATTTTTATTGAGATAAAATTTATACACAGTGGCATTACATCTCAAGTGTCCAGCTGAGACTTATGAAAGACTGTAAACCTAAACAATATTCCAATGACATTATAGAATATTTTCATCCTTCAAGAAGGTTTTCTTGTGCCCCTAGGTAGTAAATCAATGTCTACTATTATCACTCTTTCCCCACAGTGTTTATCAGTTCCCCTGCATTTGAATTGTTTCTAGTTTGAGGCTACTATAATAAAACCACTATAAACATGTAAGTACTAAGCCTTTTTAAGGACATAGGCTTACATGTACATAGTTAAACAACAAAGAAAAAAACCCATAATAAGGTAGTTGTATGTTTAATTTTATAGAAATCTGTAAAATAAGTATTCAAAGTAGTTATATCATTTTATACTCCATCAGCAATGTATGAGGGTTTATACTTAATCTTTAATCACACAGAGTAAATTCTCAGAAGTTGCTTTTCTTAAAAAATTTCAAGACTGTTAGTTATTCTAGGTCCTTATCTTTTCCATTAAACCATTGAAACAGTTTATCAGTTTCTTAAAAAAATCAGCTTGGTCATCATGATTGGGATTAAATTGTATCTATAGATCAAATTATAGAGAATTAGCATTTTACCTATTTTATGTAGATATATAGAGAGAACACTAGTCAGTTATACTATATATGTGTGTGTGTGTATAGAATGTAGCATAATTTGTCTTATTAACTTTGTTAATTTTTTGTAATATTTAGTATAAAAAATATCACATTCTTTGTTAACTATCTTATATATTTTGATGGTGTATAATTATTTTTTTCATTTTGTTATCCAACAGTGTATTGCTATTATATAGAAAAATGACTGATTTTTGGATTGTTATTTTATCTTGCAAGTATTTTAAGCTTAATTATTTTGTTTTAAATTTTAAACAAAATAATTTCTTTGCTTAGGATTTTCTATGTTAGTAGTTATGTTATCAAAGCATAAAACAGTTTCACATCTTTCTATTCAAAATTCATATGTTTATTTTATATTTTCTTACTGAACTGGTTAGGATTTAGTAGAATGTCAAATTGTTGGTGTAGGACTTCTTTGCTTATTGCCTGATATTGTGGAAAAAGTGTTTAATATTTTACCATCATATGTGATGTTAATGGTTGGTTTATGTAAATATTCTCCATTGAAGGTAGGATATTTTCTTCCACCTCTAGTTGATTGAGAGATTTTATCATGGATGTTGCCAAATTTTGTTCAAAGCTTTTTCATATCTATTGAAATAATCATATGATTTGGACCTACAGTCTAAAATGATTGATTATATACTGGGGGAATGGGAATACTAAAGTCTTTGGGATAGTTAGCAACAGTATTAAGTGACTGAACATTTTAGTCTTCCCACCATATGCTCAGTTTTGGCAAAGCCACTAAGTCAATGAGTGTACCAAGCTCGGTAGATTATATCACAGGAAATAGTATATTCAGAAATGGCCCCCAGAAAGACCTGAGGATATGAGTAAGCTGCATGTATTGGTGACTTACACTCCTATTTTCCTATCACTATTGCACCAATGCCTCTTCCTTGGTGCATAACTATGACCTCATGGGTGGTTTCTTATGAACAGCTGTAAAAGGAGGAAAAAGTCCTGGGCCTGTTTCACAGATGGGTCAGCTCAGTAAGTTGAAGTAAGCCAAAGATAAAACACTGGTGTACTAGAAACCCACTCAAGAGTATCCCTGATAGACAAAATAGTGAGGAAATCAACCAGTAAGCAGAATTTCAGGCAGTGGATGATCAGTCATTTTGTGGATAGAGAGAAGCAGTCTGAGGCAAGGAAATAACTGAGCCACTTGGCAGCAGTGAATGGCTGGCTTTTGTCCAGGTTTGGAAGAAACAAGATTATGCAATTGAAGAACATTAAGTTCAGGTAAAAGGAATGTTGATACAACTGTGGGAGTGAATACAAAGCATAAGGATTGATACTTTGATGTTCACCAGAGAGCATCTGCGGCTGTCATGTGTATGATTTGTATAAGAATTTATAAAGGATGATGCTTGCCTTGCCCCCAAATTAAACTTGTTTTGATAGTTTTCATCCTTATTTTGTAAAATCGTAAAAATCTATCACTAACAAACTTCATAAACTTATTTACTTAAAACTTGTTTTGAAACTGCTATTTTTGAGAAAACATCTTTATAAAACTTTTTTTTTTTTTTTGAGTTGGAGTCTCACTCTGTCAACCAGACTGGAGTGCAGTGGCTGCTCCGGGCACCGCAGCCTCCACCTGCTGGGCTCCAGTGATTCTTCCGCCTCAGCCTTCCGAGTAGCCGGAATTACAGGCACGCGCTACCACGCCCGGCTGATTTTTTTTATTTATTGTAGAGAAGAGGTCTCGCCAAGTTGCCCAGGCAGGTCTCGAACCCGCGGGCTCAGGCAATCCACTCACCTCAGCCTCCCAAAGACACGGGATTACAGGCTGAGCCACCGAGCCCGGCTTTTGTGTTTGAGAGAAAGTCTGTGAAAGCATAGATAGATATCTTTGCTAGTACTCCAAGCTGCTGGAACCTTCAATCTCCCAGTAAAAGAAATTGGCATAAAAGTTCAACCAGTCATACCATGAATACACATTAAGAATCTAGGCATTAATCTCTCTGTGACGGTCATGGATTCTGATAAACTAGGTTTTCTATTAACTAAAATCCTGTAAAGAAACTCCAACTTCACTGGCAACCGATTCCTGATCAAAACCCAAAGTGCCCAGGGCATAAGAGATAAGATAGACAAGTGGGACCTAATTAAACTGACAAGATTCTGCAAAGCCAAAGAAACCATCAAGAGAGCAGGGAGCCAGCCCACAGAATGGGAAAAAAATATCTGCCAACTGTATATCTGACAAAGGCCTAACATCTAGGATCTACAAGGAACTCAAACACGCCGAAAGGAAAAAAACAAACAGCCCCT
>CAUYQG010057581.1:0-18654 GCA_963574415.1 Tarsius wallacei
AAAAAGTATTATATATTTATCATAATTCGTAAATTGTCTACACATTCTTTATATCAGTAGCATTTACAATAAATATTCATACATATACATTGCATATTTTATTTTTTCTTGGAGAGCAGGTTAAGTCTTTACCAGCACTCCACTGGTGAGACGCATTCATTTAAAGGTGAGTCTGTCAAACAAGTTATACTCTATTAGGAAGACGTCATCTGATCCAACTGTCTTTACTGTAGGAAAGTATTGTCTGTAGTCTAAGTCACATCCCAATGTTTCCTTCAATTAAATTCATCACACATCTAATAATCATTTATTGTGTGTTAGAAAGGTTTCATTAATTTATAGAGTCCTCGCGCTTTAAGAAGTCTTTGAGACATCTAAGTTTAACCTTCTCTCTCTCTAAATCGTGATAAAGTTCACATAACATGAAGTTCACCACTTTAACCATTTTAAGGTGTATAATTAAGTGGTTTTTATATAGTCACAATGTTGTGCAACCATCACTGATAACTAGTTCCAGAACATTTTTATCACCCCAAAAGGCACCGCGGACACACTAAGCAGTAATTCCCCATTTCTCCCTCCCCACAGGCAGTGACTTTCCCCCCCACCCTCCTCTGCCTTGCTCCAATTCAGGCCTCTCTCCCTCCATACCCAGGCTTTTACAAGCTCCTCTGGCCTCACTGATTCCTGGTTTCCACTGTCCCTACTATATTCCAGCCAACTGTTCAAGTAAAGCTCTATCATATAGTTCCCCTGCCGTAAATAACACCAGTGATTTCTAAGAGCTCAGACTCGGCAGAGCAGTTAAGACCCTTCCCAACTCGGGCCCCAGTTCTCCTTCCCATGTATATCTGCACCCTTCACTCATCGTGGACTTAAACCAGACCCAAAGAACTACAGCTCTCTCAACATGCCAAGCACCTTCACGCTTTCCAATTAACTATCGTTAATTCAAAAGCAATACTGAAAGCCTTCTATGTGCCGTTCTGGGGGTCCAAATTAACACCTTCCTTGCCTCTGAAGAGAGACTTACAACCAGCCTTGTAGGTAGCTTCTATTAAGCAAATAATAACAATAGAATCTGATATCTAAGACGATACATTTGCAAAGGGCGGAAGTAGGGCAAAGTAGAAACTTTCTCCAGGACTCATTCATAAAAGGCTTTGCAGAGGATACAATGCTAGAGCAGGGCTTTGAAGGATGAAAAGAAGCTTGCCTGGTGCACACGGAGGAAAAGCAGTCCAGGCAGAAGGAACAGCCATTGAAAAGACAGGGCGGCAAAAACAGAAAGACATGTGAGGGAATTCATGGGCAATTCTGGAGAACTAGAGCAGAAAGAAAGTGGCAGGAGAAAGCCCAAGAAAGCGTGTAGTAGACAAAAAAAGCTTGTGTGCCCGCTGAGGAGACTGAACTTTACCCTAAACAATGAGAAGTTTTAAGCAGAACTTGTGTTTACCGAGATAATTCAGGAGACGACAGAGGAAGTGGATTAGCGAGACCCCGAAAATGAAGGCAAGAAGACCCTCACCACAGTTTGGGCCTGACCTAAGGGTGACTGATAGCAACGAAGTGGGGAAACCCACACCCCTTCCTCACCTGGCATACCGCCACCTTCCAGAACACCTGTGCCCCTGGTGCAGTTCACCCCTGTCTCTTCTGCTTTCGAGCACTTGGCATAAATCTCTACCATGGCACTCTCCTTGTGGAATGGGTTTTCTTTGTAACACACCAGTCTTTCCTCCAGACAGCATCTCTGGGAAGGCAGAGACAAAGGTATCTTACATCCCAGGCATTCAGTACCCTGTCCCTTCCTAAAGTCCTTCTCCAGTTTCAATTAAAACGCAGACTTTGACTCAGGAGGTCTTGTGGAGATGCGATTCTGAATTTCTAACAAGTGTCCAGGTGCTTGCCACGGACTACTCTCTGGGTAGCAAAGACTTAGCATGGACAAGAATTGCTCCTGGAATGTAGATGTACACAGTACACCCTCTTCTGTTTCCTGACCCTCACGAAAGGACTCCACGTTGCGTGGCATTGGATCCTGAGTCAAGGGGAGAGAAATTCTGGGGAAAATTCCCCTTGACTAAGCCCCTTATCTTTCATGGAAATGCACACCATTGTCAAGTCACAATGGAGAGCTAGTCCATATCCCTCCGATGGACACGGACTAATGGATCCAAGAGCCAATCAGCCGGCCACATATTAATGAATGCCCTTAGTAGGCAGAAGGCACTTGAATAATTGATAAATGGAAATGCTCAGTGTTTGCTGGAGCTCTAGCCAACACTGCTCATTATGAGAGATGATTCACTCAGTTCTATGGAACAAATTGTTCCAAGGTCTAACTCCACTTCCCTTGCTATTTTTTTTTTAATAAAAAAGCATGCACCTGTGGAATTCATATGCGTGCAATTGTGTCCAGAATAGAAATGAGAGAATTAATTTGTGTCCCACAGCCCATAACAGAGCAACCCCAGAGGCCCCCCCGCCGCCAAGAGGCTTAGCTTTAGAAATGACGTCTTTCCTGGAGAGGAGGAAAGATATAGATACATCAAGTCTCTGCTGGCTGTGAAGATTGCAAGAACAGGAGGAATTGCAATGAGACCATCTTCCCAATGATGCTCATTATTGCTTAGCAGTCTGTGGCAGGCACCTGGACACTTGGTCTGGCAAAAGGACACTCGGTATTCAAATTGTATGCCTCTAGTTTAGACTGTGCAGCTGGGAACTAATTTAGCGTGTCCAGTTCCTGCTAGCCATGTGTCTCTAAGTGCTTAGGGCTGCCTTGTGAATTGGGTCCAGAGAACAGTTTGATTTTGCTCTCAAATCCAAGAGGTTTAACAAGTATGTGTCAAGCTTCTATGACTTGCCTGTATGTCTTCTCTGTCTCCCAAGTTTGGAAATTTCTCTGTGTCATCTTCCCAGTTTATCATTGGATGAAAAATGTCCATGTGCGCTGTAAAATCAAGTAAAACTAATTGTTTCAGCAGACACATTTCTGTAGTGGTTTGCACATGTGCAGATTCGGCCCTTAGGAAACCCTGAGTGAGAAGAGGAGAAGGTGATGGCCCCAGACACAAAAGACTCTTTTGTGCTTCAGGACAGGTGGTCCAACAAAGCCTGATGGTGTTTGCTGAGGCCCAATGAGGTATGTGGGCCCTGGGAAACATCACCTACCACTTCCTAGCCCCAAATCCTGCTCCAGTTTCCAGATGCTGACACTGCTCAGCCCAGTCCTCAGAGTATAATCTGAAATGGGTTGGGATCAAAACTCGGATCCAGCCGTGGCTCTCTTCTGTCTCCAACAAGGCCTCGGACTGAAATGACCTCTGGGTCCACCATCCAAGGACTAGATCTCCCTGTCAGATTGGAACAAACCAGCCTCTGAGGAATATCCAGGACCCAGAGTGACCAGCTCTGGTTGAGGTGGGCCAACAGAAAAGACAGGAGCCTTCCTGACCCCACTTTGATTCTGACCATCCTCAGGACCTAATGTGTAAGTGACCTTTGGGTGCTGAAAGAGAGGAGACAGGCTTTAGGATTTTTTGGACTAGTCTCCCTTGAGATTTGCTCTAGTTGACTAACACCACAGTTAGAAATGTTGGGGGAAGGCAAAGATCTTCAGTCTCCTCTCTCTTCTTCTCTGGCTCCCCAGCAAACACAAGCTGTTGCTGGAATTTGCCCTGGCTAGCAAACTCTCTATTGCCCTCCGTGACCATCACGTGGAAGGAGCAGTGTCTGAACAGCACTCCTTTGTCCTCTGGCTGATCCTGGAGTGACTGAGGACATTGGTCCAGATTCTCACAACCATCGGCTCTTTCTTCATCCCCGCCTCTGTTGGTGCTTTTAAGCCCCAAGCAGCCTTTGTAATGCAGGGAAATGTCCTGTGTGCCACAGAAGTGGCATGGACAAGAGAACACATGCTGGGTAAGGACGCCAAACCACGGGACGCTGGGCCCGCTCCTCCACAGTGCCCTCGTGGCTGGGGCAGGAGCCAAGACCGTGATGGCTGCTGCTACCAGGGAGCCCTGCTTTGGCTCAAGCCAGGGAAGGCACTTCATGGGAACTTAGAAAAGTGGGTCACAGATGCCAGTACTGGGGGGGAACTTGAGGTCGGCAAGTCACCACCCGGCTGATGTTGAATGCCCGCCTACAACCCCCTTCGAGATGTGCTTGAATAGCCGGCATTGGTCTGATACTCTGAGAAACAGACCTCAAGGTGGGATTAAATGTGCATATCTTATCAGTGGAAATATCTGAATGGAGGACATAAGAAGGGAACCAGGGGAGGCTGGGAGAGCCATCCTCGCGATGCTAGTCTGACCCTAAGCAAAGGATAGAGGGAGGGAAAACTGGGTGGATGGCGCTTCCTTGACTGTCAGGCAGGGCACAAACATGTCAGCAAAGCCTTTCGGAAGTCCTCGAGCCCAAGGTCGGCTAGCAGAGAAGTCCCATGCTCCCCTGCTTTAGTATCCCAGCCACATGTGACACTGGAGCAACCCACAGGAGGTGTGCCCTTGGTGCAGAGGCAGAGATGTGTGCTCTCTCCTTCCTACCTGGCTCTCCATGGACTCTGACAGTCTAAACCGCCCTGTGTCAGCCTACCTGCCTCCCAGAATGGGGGCAGAGGGCAGCAGGACCCCTGAGTGGAGCTAGATCAGAGCAGAGGAGAGAAGCTGAGCCCGGAAACCTGGAAGCAGCAGAAACTCAGCGGCAACCATTTGACCAGTGCACAAGTCCCACGGATCATGGGGCTCCCACCTCGTCCAGGTCAACAGGTATAGGCTGCGTCTAGGGCAGTTCATTTTAGCCCCCAAATTAGCTCAGCTTATAATAAAAATCCCATCGATGCAAGTGCTCAGAAATTCTTCCCTGAAATTCACTCCCAAGTTCACCTAGCCCCAACGAACACATTTAAACAAATGCTGGTCCAAATTCAGGGGACGGGCTCCCCGTGGGAGCAGATAATTTAAAATGCCCACTAGTCCAAGATCCATGGTTCCCTCCTTCTTTGGAAAAACAGCAGCAGTTCTAGAGTAGCTGGAATGGCTATTCTGGAAAATCTTGAGGAAATGGTTTAAAATACCAATAAATTGTAGAGTGTTACAGAAAGTCTTCGCAACTGGTACAGCATTGTGGGGATCAGACTCTTCCATTTATCCAGGAAGCTCCTATACTCAGCCCCCAGGGCTTCTGCTTGGTTATCACCCCCTTTATCCCTTACCTCTGATTTATCATGCTGCCTTTATGATAAGCCTGGGCGTTGCCATGGAAAGCACTCACAGCTGGTGAGCAAAGTCAGGCATTTTCAGGTTTGAGCCTGGCTGGTGCACAATATCCTTGGTCAGGCTCTCTGAACCATATTCAGAAATTCACAACACACACACAAACACACACATACACAGAGAGAGAGAGAGAGAGAAGAAATCAACTGGGGACAGCTTCTGATGACAGTCTGTGATTTTCTTTTTCCACTCAAGTCTCATTTTGATAAAATGTGAGGTCTGAAATTTGGAAATGTTAAGAATCATAGAATCTGCGTTCTCTTACATCCTACGAGCAGGGTGGTCAACAGATAACGCTAGAGCAGCTAGAGGAAGTAAACAAGACAGAGGAGCTTTAAACGAGGAAAACTATGTTTCAAAGTGCAGCTTCTATTCCAGTAAGAGACCTAAGATCAATACAAGGACACAGATAATTGATTTATGGGGAAACACATGACTTTAAAGCTGTGTGTTCTGCAACAACCTGGATGGATTTCAAAAATATTAAGTTGAGCAAAAGATGCCACAAACTAAAGAATATCTCCTCTTTAGTTCTAGTCATCTGAAGCTCAAAACTAATTTATGGCAATAAAAGTCAGGACTGCGGTTGTCTAAGGCAGGGCAAGGAGTGAATTAACTGGAAAAACCGTGAGGGAATGTTGTGGAGTGATGAAAACACTCTGCATCCTGATTTGGGTGATGGCTACACAGCTGAATACGGTAGTGTGTGAGTCCATCTCTTACGCTCCTAAGAAGCACTTTTTAAGGAATCAGGAAGATTTTGTGAGCTGGATGTTAAACCATTGCTACTTAGCACCAGCCATGCTAGGAGTATTTAAATCATGAAAGTCAACAAATGCTACAAATCAGATTTGAGTTTTGTTTTAAGAACCAGTTTACCAGCATATCCCGAATACATTTGTCCAACTTCATCAAATTATACACTTAAGATGTATAAACAATTGTTTTTCAGTGAGGTTAGAGACTAGACTGTGAAGTCCAAATGGTCACAACATTCCAAAAACCTTTATAAGTGAAGAACTTGGCTTTTATCTTTTCAGGTCAAATATTTCTATTTTTTTCTTTCTCTCACCTGGTCTGAAACATTCTTTTGAGTTTTCTAAAAATATTTTGTTATTATTGACATTTAGAGAACTCAGAACTAGAGTTTAGAAAAGACTTAAAGAACACCTGAGTCTCATGACAGACCTATATACATATTCTTTTAAAGGATGTATTACATCTTCTTAAAGCATTAAAAGCAAAACGGAAAACTGTTTGCCAATAGATAATGCCATACTACCAAGTTCAAATGATGCATAAATTATCTGAGGGAAAAAAATATGGAGACCACCTAATCAGCAAAGGATTAAAATGACTCACCTTCAATGCCATCAAAGGCAGCTCCTGATTTGCCTCCTTAGGCCTGCCAGGGTGATGAATGGGAAAAGAAGTGGATAAAATCTTGTTGACTGCTCCCCAGATTCACTTCATGCATCATGTGAAAATCTCCAGCAAAGTAGAGCCAACAGGAACACTTGCCATTAGCATCAGAAAATTTGGTAAACAAAAGCTAAACAATAAAACCTTTTATTAATTCAAAAGGATGTATAAACTTCAGTGTATATAAATAATACCTCAATAAAGCACTGATAGCAAACGAGAAAAAAGGATAAAATCGTGTCTTCGATTAGTGATCGAGTCCAGTTGCTCGCGGATGGCTGTTATGCCCTTGTGTGCCTTTCCAAGCCCTCATGAGTTCTGTTTTCTAAAACTGAGGATCACTGTGACCATGACAATCACAGGCTTGGCACTGCATCCTCTATGACCTGTTGAGCTACATTTGATTCACATGTAGAGAATCCAATACGTGTCCTAATTGTATCTCCCCTGTCTGTTAGGAAACTCTGGAGCCGACACCCTTGGAAGAGACGCCACCACGCAAGTCAGTCAACAGCAAAACCCCCACTATCTCCTCCTCAGAACTTCTATTCCAAGTGAGTCTATGTCAAGATTCAATAGCACAAGTCAATACAAGATGGAGAGGCAGCAAGGACACCACCTGGAGCTCATCTCCCCAGGTCTGGGACTCTTAAGAACCAGACAGTGGCAAAGACACAAGCCTCAGCAAAATGGGGAGGACTAGGGTCTCGAAAGAGGAAGATGAGAAAGATACAAGGAGCTCTCAAATAAAAGAGGGAATTTTGTGGATTTTTTTTAACCTACGAAAAGAGCTACGGTGATATTGAACTCAAACAACACAGAAAGGCTGAAGAACAGCCTCTCCTCAGATTTGCTCCTCAGTTCCACACCCTAAAGGTAGCCCCAGTCAAACATTAGGATACAGCTATCCAATCTTTTTTCTTAATTTACATTAAACACAAATCAAAATACGCCAATACATACACACGCACTACTTTTTAAAAACAAAAACGGGACCATGTATAATGTGACACAACTTGGTCTGTTTATTTAATCTCCGGTGTCATCTATCTATACTAGTGTAGATTAGGTCTACCTCACGCTTCTTAAAAGCTTCATGAGATTAGTACCACTGTGTATTTGATCAATCTCTTCCTGCTGAACATTTAGGTTTTTCCTGGTTATCATTAAAAATGCTACGATGGGGGCAGCCCCATCAGGTCCCCTCCCACTGTAGGAGCTTTTCTGTCCTCTCAGTAAATCCTGCTTTCTTACATAGAAAAAAAAAAAGCTACGATGAATACCCGTGTGTTAAGTTGGATCATTTGAAGTTACTGACTTTATATATAAAAAATGATCAAATAGCAGTAATTCTATGTGGTTTATACTACGTCTTTGCATTTCTATAGGATCCACTTCTTGAAACAGGCCTGGTGCATCCAAGGATATGTGCATTTTTGCATTATGCTAGCTACCACTATACTTGCCACTTAAACGGTATGCCAGTCTTGTGCTAATTTCCTCATGCTTTTGTGACAATAAAAGCTTTAAATCTTTTTCACTTTTGCTAGAAAATGATACCTCAGTGTTTTGATTTGCGTTCCTTTTATTATGACTGAAAAGGTTGTATATTGCACCCATGGTATTTAAAACATCATTTGTTTCTCTCACAATACTCCAAACACATTCCTATGTACAAAAAGAATCAAACCTGTTTCCTGTTTGCAAAAGAATTAAAGAGCATATGCCTATCTTTAAAAGAATCCCTTTTAGGAAGCTGGGATGGACTATTTTTCTGCTTTCAAATTTATATTTGTTTCTGTTACTGGACACACAGACATGTATTGTTTTTGCCCAGAGTGAACTCCTCTGACCTCACTCTCTGTTCTCTGAATTTGAATGACTTGGAAAACCCACGGGGCTTTGGATCTGAGGAGACTCAGACACTCTGGGCAAGGCTGCGGGCCTTGCAGCCATGCGCCTGCCTGCCGGCAGGGGGGCCTCTTCGGCTCTGGAAGGCCTCCAGGCCAGAGCTCCGTTTTCCCTCAAACAAGTTTCACCTCTCCCCAGCACAGAGAGGCAATTGCTGGCTTCTGCCTAGGCAGACTAATTAGCTGAATTAAAGTCGTTTGGCTCCCACCATAGCAATTAGTATGCAAATTACCGGTCTATTACCTGCCGAGTCATAAATTACATTGACAAACTTAATATTCACAGATTCAACATACCAGTGAGGGTAATTTTTCAATTTTTCAGTAGTCATAGACCAAGGCGATCCATTGCTTTATTGAACCGCTACACATCAAATCAACAGTTGAAAAATTAGGCATTTTCCAAAGTGTTTTGTTATGCATTTATTTCTTTCAGCAAGCAGTGAAGTGGAACATTAACTCTGCAACGTGTCTGAGCATACTAAATGGTTGGTGAATACATTTAAGCCTAAGACGGTTCTTTTGTAACTTTAAAAAAAAACGGACACAAAAAGGAAAATCCATACTATAGTACAACCTATTGAATCATCTTCAACATCACTGGAACCATAAATGCTCTAGTTCAGGTTCCGGTAAGTAAGTAGGAAGACTCATTCAGCTCCAGTAAGTGGTTCAGGCTACCGCTTTCATGAATGGAAAATGGCTTGTCCATAGGAGAGGGTTAGAGTGAGTCTGGGGCGTGTGGGGGGAAAGGGTCGGTCTCATCACATCGACACGGTCCTTCAGTCTTTCGTTCACCCGAGAAGCAAATTGAGTCCACATTCTGGGCCGGGTCAATGAGATGAATCCTGTCCCCAGGGAACTCAAGGACAATTAGAGTGAAAATCCCTTAGCACCGCACCTGCTGATGGACAGCGCAGAGAGCACCAATCGTTGAAGAGTGATGGGGACCCGCCTGGCACTTGTCCACACCCAGCCACAAAAGTCACTGGGAAGTCAGTAAGTCCCCAGAATTCCTTCTTCCTCCAATTCCTCTCTGCACACTCCCACAAAACGAAATTACCTTTGCTTTAAGATTCTAACATTGCTACTAACGCCATCAAAGGGCATATTTACTGATCATTTAAGCATAGGGATCAGAGAAAGTTTACTAGAGGTGGTTAGCAGCAATGTCACCACTCCAAACTCTGAAAGAAGGGTCTCCTTGGCCCTGGCTTTACCCTTTCTCTAACCAGTTCACACTGAGAGAGACCCACGCACAGATGTGCGGATAACAGCAAATTGCAAATAAGCCAGGTGGCTGATGTCTGACACTTGGTCCCTAACTTTGAAAAGTATTTAGACTGCACAGACTATCCTTCAAACTAGACCCAAAAAGTTCCCTGTGAAGAAAGAGACAGGCAGGAGTAGAAAACCACTTTGCTGCCACAGTTTGGGTCTGTGGCGGCTTCTGTGTCCTCCATACCATATTTGAGAACAGGCATCACCACTCCAAACTCTGAGAGAAGAGCCTCCCTGGCCCTGGTTCCCCCCTTTCTCTAACTAGCCCACACCTTTATTTGTGGAGCTCAGGTCTGGAGAGGAAAAGAGTTTCTTTTCTTTTCAAAGAGCTTTCTGGAGAGGGGACCATGGTGAAGTAAGAAGAGACACCTCAGTTAATTTGTGGCTGCAGTAAAGGATGTACTGCTCAAACCTCCTACCTGGTAACTATTCCCAGGGTTAGAGGTTACATGCTACAAAACCTGGAGAAAGTAACAACGTGAAGCAGGAGTTGAAAACAAAGGTGCATCGTGTGTTTCTCCAGAGAGCCAGCCACACAGTTCATCTGCAGGGAGGTTTACCGGAACATTAGTCTGTCTTTTGATCACTCATTCAATGAGTATTCATTGAGTGCATATTAGGAGCTGACACTGCATCTTCCATAAAATCTTTTTACTGGAGTATCAGCCTAGAATCTCATATTTTGTTTTTATTTTAAAATGCATCTTAGGCTGGGTGCAGTGTAATCTCAGCACTTTGGCAGGTCACAGCAGGAGGACGGCTTGAAACCAGGCGTTTGAGCCCATTCTGGGAAACATAGCGAGACCCTGTCTCTACAAAAAATGTTTTAATTACCCAAGCATGGTGGCATGTGCCTGTAGTCCTAGCTACTTAGGAGGCTGACAGGGGATGTGGAGGCGGGAAGATCACTTGAGCCCAGGGGTTCAAGACTGTAGTGAGCTATGATCGTGCTACCACCCACCACCCTGTCTCAAAAAAAGATTTTAAAACTGCCAGATTGTTAGTATGAACTTTAAACTATGAGCACCAAGCCCTTATTCGTAAGATAACAGGACTTCTTTCTTAAAATTAATTAGTTTTAATTAAAAAAATTAAAATTGGATGTATTTATCCTGTACAAATGCTGCTTTGAAATATGTATACGTGTGGAATAGCTCAGCTGAACTAATTAACATATGAATTACCCCCCATAGTTATCATTTTTGAGGATGAGAACACTTCATCTGTTCTCTTAGCCATTTTCAAGATTACACTACTTTGGCATTAACTATAGTCACCATGTGGAACAATAGAATCTCTAGCACTTCTTCCTACTCTTTAACTGAACTTTGTTTTTCTTTGACCAACTTCTCCTCAATCCAGCCCCCCCATCACCACCCCAGCCCTTATAACCATCATTCCACTCTGCTTCTAAGTGCTCAACTTATTTAGATGTCATGTATAAGTGAGATCATATGGCATTTGTTTTCTGTGCCTGGCTTATTTCACTTAGCCTAATGTCATCCAGTTTCATCCATATTTTTGCAGATGGCAGGATATTTTTCTTTTTTAAGGCTGGGTAGTGTTCCATTGTGTGTGTGTGTGTGTGTGTGTGTGTGTGTGTGTGTGTAGACATATACATATATAACACATTTTCTTTTCCATTCATCCGTTGATAAACATTCAGGTTGATTCCATGTCTTGGCTACTATGATAGTGCTGTATGAACATGGGAGGGCAGATATCTCTTTGACGAACTGATTTCACTTCCTTTGGATATATACCCAGTAGTGGGATTGCTACGTCATGTTATGGTTCTTCTCTTAATCTTTTGAGGAAACATAACACTGTTTTCCATATGGCTGTACAAATGTACATACACACCAATGTGTAAAAAGTTTCCCTTTTCTCCACATTCTCATCAATACTTATCTCTTTTTTTAAGCAGTCATTCTAACAGGTATGAGGTGAAATCTCATTGTGGTCTTAATTTGCATTTCCCTGATGATTAGTGATGTTGGGCATTTTTACATATACCTGTTGGCCATTTGTGTGACTTCATTTGAGAATTGCCTATTCAGGTCTTTTGCCTATTTTTTAATCAGGTTATTTGATTTCTTATTTGCGTTTCTTATGTATTTTGGATATTAACCCCTTATCAGATATGTGATTTGTGAATATTTTCCCTCATTTCATAGGTTGTCTCTTCATTCTGTTGATTGTTTCCCTTGCTGTGCTGAAGTTTTTTAACTTTATGTAATCCCATCTATTTTTACTTTTGTTGCCAGAACTTTTGGGGTCATGTTACAAAAAATTCATTGCCCAGACCAAGTATCACGAAGCTTTTCCCCTATGTTTGCTTCAAGTAGTTTTAGCAATTTCAAGGACAGGTCCCACTCATTCATTGTAGAAGCAACATTTGAAGAGCTGTTAAATGCAACACCTGGTTTTCAGGTTGTAACTATGTGAGCAAGACACAAAGAAAGCCCATGGTGATCCTGATCACAAGCCCTGGAGTCAGCTAGCCAGGTTCAAATCTTGGCTATGCCTGTGTTCGTTGGGTAACCTTAGCAAAGAGACTTAACTGTGTTTTACCTCAGTTACATACTTGTCAAATAGAGAAAATGATACATAACCCAGAGGGCTTCATAAAGACTAAATAAGATAATATGTGTAGATCCATGTAAAAGGGAAGCTCTGATCGATGTAAAAATCATACTTTCCTATGGGTCTATTGAAAAGCAGTTGACACAAGAAAGCCTTGATGATGGGGAAGTGGGATTGACGGTAGTCGATAACTGCCTGGGGAAGGGGGGCACACCTCATCAACAAGGGTACCTGCACAATGAATATTTGTAGACCTAACCCTGAATTGTACCCCACAATTTTAAAATAAAAATTAAAAGAGGAAAAAAAAAGAGAAAGCCTTGATGAGCTGAGTTCCTAAAGAAGAGCCATTTCTGGAGAAGCAGAGGGCTGTGGCAGTTTCCTAGGCATAAAAGCCAGAAATGAGTGAGGAGAGCTGGAGGAAAAAGGCTGCCAAGACTAAGAGATCTTACTGGGTCAGAAAAACATTTGAAGAAACAATGCCAAAAAATTTTCAAAATTAGATTTTAAAAAATCGGTAAAAGCATGAAAAAATTAAGAAAAATACATGAAAGTCATAAAAAATAAATAAGTAAAAGTCTTTATTCATATATGATATGATTATATACATAGACTATCCCAAGGAGTCCTCAAAAGACAAGAAAAAACTCAAAAGAAGAAATAAAAAAAAAAAAAAAAGAAGTAAGTCAGTGAAATCTCAAGACATAGGGTCAATATTACCATACACACACACACACACACACACACACACACATCATGCTCTTGGGCTGGAAGACTCTATATTATAATATGTCAATTGTCTCCAAATTGATCCATTTATAAGTTTATTGCACTTCCCATTAAAAACCTAGAAGGCTTTTCTGTGGAAATTTATAAGCTGAAACTAAAATCTATATGGAAATGTAATAAGCCTGGAGTAGACATAACAATCTTGAGAAAAAACAAAGCTGAAGAATATACACTATCAGATTTTAAAACTTACTATAAAGCTACTTTAATTAATAAAGTATGATATGAACATAATATAAACAAATGGAGCATGAATTCAATACAAAATTGAGAAACAGACTCACATATGTGGTTAATTGATTTATAATAAAACGTGCCAGTGCAATTTAATTAGAGAAAGGAAAGACTTTTCAACAATTGGTGCTGGAACAAAAGGATATCCATATGAATATGCACAAAAGTTACTCAAGATGAAATGCAGGCTCCAACATAAAAACCGAAACTAGAAAGCTCCTAGAAGAAAACATAGAAGAATATATTTTCAACATGGAATAAGCAAAGATTTGTTAGATAATGCAAAAAAAATTAACTTTCAAATACAAATGAATAAATTTGACTTCTGCTCATCAAAAATTACCATACATGGCAGAAAATATTTACATACCTATACATTTCTCAAAAAAGTCCCATATACAACTTGTGAAAAGAACTACACAAATCGATAATAAAAAGACAACTAATAAAAAATGTCAAAAGACTTGGACACTCTACAAAGGAGAATATACGATGGCCAATCCACATGACAAAATGCTCAACATCGTTAGCCATCATGAAAATGCAAATTAAAACCCCAGTGATATGCCACTACATACTCATTAGAATGAAAAACTGTAAAAGACTGCCCATACCAATGGTCACTGCTGGGAATTTAAAATGGTACAACCATGTTGAAAACCAGTTTGGCAGTTTCTTATAAAGTTAAACATGCTCCTGGCTTATGACCCAGCAGTTTCACTCCTACCTATTTAACCAAGAAAAATAAAAATAGATGTTCACAAAAAGACTTGTACAAGAATGTTTATTGACGCTTGATTATATAGCAAAAAATTTAGAAACAATTCCAACCTTCTACCAATGGAAGAATGAATAAACAGATCATGGTAAATGTGTACAATAGAATAAACTACTGATATACACAGCAACATGGATAAACCTCAAAGATCATATTATGTTGAAAGAAAGACACCATTCACAAAATTAACACGTACCATAAGAGCAGACAAAACTGATTTATAAGATGGAAATGAGAATATGGGGATTAAGAAAGATGATAGCAATATCCTACGTCTTATCTATGGTATAGGGTACAGGCTTACATACTTTGTCAAAACTCATAGAACTGAATACCTACGAATTGTGTGTTGTCATATAGATATAATAATACCTCAATAAAAATTTTAAAACAAAAAAGAATGAATGAGTGAGCGAGTAAGTGAGCAATGAACTAATAAAATTTCATTATGGGCTAGAGTAGTCAAACAAGATCTCATGAAGGCATCAGTTGTATGAGTGAGATTTGACTGAAAGGGAAGAAACGGATAAGATTCTCCTGTGTGTGAGTGAGAAGAAAAGAAGGAATAACAATACGAACAAAAGAAAAAAATGTATATAAAAACATGCCTCTAATGTTTCCTTTCTCCCTTTCATAAGCAATCAAAAACTACAGAACATTAAGAGCGACATTATTTCAAAAAAAAGAAGGCTTATACCAACAGCAAATAATGCATCTGTGCATCGATTGGCAGGCAAGGGTGTTCAGGCTGTTGTCACCTCCAATTCCCCCAAGAGCTGTGGTCTGTGGCTGACTTACCCAAAGGTAAACATGGAGAATGGCCGTATTTCCTAAGAGGAAAGAAATATCTTTGCTATCTACACTTGCCCCTGAGATTTTGTCTCAGCCTTGTGTAACCTGGGGTCATTATCAGTATTCAGACTTTTACTTCAAGGAAAAACATCCTTGTCCTGGCACCTCAGACTTTTTTTCCCTGACGCTTAGGTCCATTGCCAAGAGCCCTGGGAGCTGACCTCAGACGTTGCCAGTTCTAAGATGAACTCAGAGGTTGCTGAGCTCTAAGATAGAGCACAGGTTCCCCTGCATATTTTCAGCTTGAAGTAAAATCCCAGCCTCACATGGATATTTTTCCAGGACCTCTAAGAGGACAGTCACCCAGACTGCTGGAAGGAAGCAGTGTTTCAACAAACAGACCGGAAGTGAAAGGGGCAAAAAGTTGATCATGATTGTAAATAATAGAAAAAAATCATCTCCTCACTATCTCTGCATGTGAGGCACACATTTTAACAATTTAACAGAAATGAATGGAGGAATATGTTGTGCAAAAAAATTACCCAAAACAGAAACCATTTTCCCTCATATTTTGTAGAGACAACTTATATTATCATCCAGGAGTTTTAGTTCCTCGATTTTGGCCTTGCTCACCTGCTGTGTCACTGATGAAAGGGACAGGATAGTGAGAGGAATATTTTCACTTTCTCTGCCTGGTCCAGGAATTGGATTACAGTCACGTGGTTCTAGAACTGTGGAACCAGCGGGTTTATATTTTTAGAGGCAACTGGCAAAGTGTCTATGCAAAAGGGGTCAAAAGTAGTGAGAGCAAAGCTAAGGCAACTTGCAGTCACTTCCTTTCCTAGTGTCATCTTACTTGGCAAGTGTTAACCATGTCAGCATTTCTTGTCTCCCTAGACACAGGGAAATAAAGCAGGCGGTAATTAAGCAAATAGTGTGAGTCACTCCAGCCCGTTTCTGTCAATGGTGGAAAATTCAACCTTCCTAACTTCAAATTCATTCTCCTGCCTTGAACCACGGCCATTTCCTCTCTGGTCAAATGCACCTTGTTGGAACACATGGAAGTGAACCTTCAGAATGCAAACTACATTTCCCAAGAATAGCGTAGCCATTCACTGAAAGTTTTTATGAAAGCAACCTACATTTTTTTCTCATCCAAAGAAAAGATACTGGAATTTTCTGTTTCCTTGTCTAACAGTAAGTATGACTGTGTAAGGGAATGAAAGTGCTTCTCTTGAAAAGGAGAGTGGTATAACTTAAGTGTCCCATTCTGTGTCAGGCGCTCCATTAGAGAGGCTAGATGGAGTCACAGTAAAGAAGGACATATCTCTCTCCTAACAATAAACAGCAGGAGGACAGCCATGAAAGTTGGGCCATTCATTGCCTTGAGACAAAACTATTCAATTCTTCCATCTTCCCCCCAACCTATCAACATCTGAACTCTGTGGACTCGGAGAGAAAGAAGACTGCAACACAGAGGAGACACTCACACTCACCATTATAGCTTAGCCGGAGCTAGAAAAAAATAGATCGTAATGTTTAGGAAACAAAAGAAACACCAGCTCTTTTTCCCGCATTGGAGAAATTGGAAAAGGAACAGAGAGAAGTGAGAGAGGTCAGAGGGGCAAACGGCAAGACCTATTCCTGGCTTCTCCTCCCTGGAGATTGTCCTGCAGGAGTGAGGTGTTGAATACATTGAGGGAAGTGCCAAAGGCAAGGGCACCCTCCCTCAGTCCCCATATTGGATTCTGCCGGTAGAGGTCAAAACACATGGTCACCAGAGAGAGGTCTGATTGGCTCTCATGAGCTAATTCCAGTTCTTGCGTGGGATGAATATTGACTTGTGAGCAGGCCACAAGACCCACTGTGGTGGGACAAGCCGGCCTTGGAGTAAAGACTGGCTGAACCACTAGCCCAGCGGAAGGGATGCAGCACTTACAGAAACCCTAGGGCCTGCCTCCTGTGAGATCGGAAAGAAAGTGGAGTCATCAAAGGGGAGGTGGCCTATCTTTCCCAGGAGCGCATGGGAGCCGAAAGAATGTATCACAAGAACAGTCATAAACAGCAACTTGGGAGGCCACGAGGGCACCCAGAAACCAAAAACCACGTGTCTCCAGGCCATCGGTTTAGAGACCAATCAAGAAAAAGCCAGTACAAGCAAAACCAGCATGAGGCCAAGGATCTCATCTTTGCACAATGCCATGAAGATATATAAGTTCTCCCACTCCACAATTGGAGGACTTCTTAGGGAAAGAAGCAGAAGATAAAAGCAACCCTAAGTGACTGTTTTTAACTGTTTTTGACACAGACTATTTAAATCATTGTATCAGACTCAATTTAAATGGTGTAAGGCATATGAACTGAAAAACCAATGAAAAACTGAAGCTCTATTCTCTCCATTCAGCTGAATTGTGCTATATATTAAAGTTTGTAAATATCCAGTGTATTTTGAGGTCTGCCTTCTAATCTGTTGTTTTCCTAGGATACTAATTACATGCCCCATATCATTATCTCATTTCTTTAAAAATCACATTGAAAAGAATGTTCACACATCTTGGAACACAAGTTTTAAAAGCAGATTGAAAACAAAGAAGTAATAATATAGTACACTTTACTGATAGAACAAAGGCATCTCAATAGTTTAAAAGGAAATGGAATGACATGTAGATTATCAAGCGGAGGCCCCTACAGAACCACTAACTCTCATTTTATATCTGTCTTCTCTGTAAAATAAAATTATTTAGTCTGAAAAAGTTTCAAAAGATATGGTAATGTGCCCTAAATAAGTACAAAATCTTCTTGCCAAGAAAAAATTACACCTTCCAAGACACAAAAGGAACCTGTACAGGAGGACATCCAACCACTGATCTTTCAAGAATTTGAAAAATGGGAAAACTGCAGAAAATCTAAACAAGGTCACATGCAGAACAAATGCTCAAAGAGGAGAAGAAGGAGGTCTATGCTGTAAACTAGAAGCTAGTGACTTTGATATCGGTCCAGACCAGAGTCTAGATTGGAGTGTTAGGGTTGGTCCATGCTCCCTTAGCAGAGGACATGATGATCAGTTACAACCAACAGTTTCACTATGAATAAACTTTGCACACTGACCTCCTTGTTCCCTGTGGCAATGGTACTAGACTCATTAAAAGCATGCATTATAACTTTTGCACTTGAATTTAGCAAGAAGTTTGGTAAGGTCTTCATGATGAACAAGAGGAAAAAATGAGCTAAGTCACAGAGCCGGGCTCGGTGGCTCAGTCTGTAATCCCGCCCTTTGGGAGGCTGAGATGAGTGGATTGCCTGAGCCCATGGGTTCGAGACCCACCCGGGAAACTTGGCGAGACCTCATCTCTACAATAAATCAAAAACTAGCCGGGCGTGGTAGCACACGCCTGTAGTTCTGGCTACTTGGAAGGCTGAGGCGGAAGGATCGCCAGAGCCCAGCAGGTCGAGGCTGTGGTGGCCGGGAGCGGCCACTGCACTCCAGTCTGGGCGACAAAGTGAGACTCCAACTCAAATCAAATCAATAAATAAATAAATAAATAAAATAAAGCAAACATTCCATTTCTATACATTG
>CAUYQG010057582.1:0-67733 GCA_963574415.1 Tarsius wallacei
TTTTATTAATCAGTATTTTTATTATCATATTGTGGGGTACAGTTAAGGATTAGATATACAAATATGCTTCCTTCAGACACCCTTGGTGATAAGAGGTGTCTCCCCGTCCCCAGACAGATATTGAGTATCATTAATCCCATCCCCCTTCCCCTCCCCTCCCCGTAATTTCCCACCACTGTCAGTCATTTTCTTATAGTATTATGTAAAAAAATGAAAAAGTTTTTAACCCAAATTAAAAAACAAAACAAAACATGGCTAAGTGTAGAAAAAGACAGTGTCAATAGATTGACTAGATATTTCTTTTGTATTAGCTATATCTTGTGTATAAATTGATTTGTTTCAAAAGTAATTTATATTTTTCTCCCACAGGTTTGCTCTGGATATTTCACAGCAGGAAGAGCAAAAGGCAATGAGAGGTGAACAGTGGGTGTTACTTATACAGTACCACTAGGTACTGAAAAACAATGAGCAGAAGACAATGTCATAGAAACCTGTGTTACAAATCTGACAGAGCCAAATTTCTAGAGCAACCTCTCTCTTTCTATAGAGCCACTGGGCTGGGATGGCCTTTCTTTAAGAAGTCATGTTGGAAGAGGGCTCATAGTGATTTTCAAGACTCACTGGATACCACCTTTCTATTCTTTCCACTTTCATTCTGCAAAATCACCTCTTCCCTTTCTCCTATTGGCTTCTTTTACCCTTGTACTCAAATAGCTGCTCCAGGAACACAAACAATGGTCCAAGGGCTGAGTCTAAAAGTGGCATTACAGACATATTCACAGGAACTGCTGTCAGTCACATTCTCTTCTTTCCCTTTATAGACATGAGCTTAGCTCTTATTCAAAGGATAGATCTGAACAAAAGCTGTGAGTGGGTTAACTTCTAACTCCAAGTCCTTCTTTAGCTGTGGTCTCTAATTGTGAAATAAGCAAACTCTACAAGAAATATCTTGAATTTGAAAAGCATCTTATATTTGTACAAAGCGTTCCCCCCTCCATTACAGTATCTAGTCCTCAGAATAATTTGGCATTACTGTATGGGTTATTATCACCTCCATTTAAAGATAAGGAGAGTGGGATAAAGAGAGGGAGGGAACTTCTTTAGATTCCACTGTTATAAATGGGAGTTTTATGGCTAGAACTAAATTTTTCTGATCCTGAGTGCCCCCCCACCATTTTTTCCCCTACAACTGATAGCTCTGCTGTAACACTTATTTTAAAAGTGCAAATTTGTTCCAATGCAATTGATATATTAGAAGAAATCTGAGCATGACACAAATCTAATGTTTGCTTACGCCTAATTTCATTCATGAGAAAAATTAAGTGAACAAAGAAAATGGCACCCAGCAGAACCAAGCCACGTAGAAACCCACAAAACACACAAATTTCAAATAGACCTCAGTCTATCGTGCATATTATGAGCCCACTCATCTGCATCTGAGGTTACAACCTTCCCTCCAGTTTCAGTCATTGTTCCTTCCACATCACTATAACTTGCGAGATGCATCTCTTTTGACATAAACTTTCACAAGAAACTGTAGATCTTTTTCAAAGTAAAGTGCCATATATACTGTAGTATTAATGCATTTCTTGACCATTTAATCATTCTTAACAGGGAAACTCAACTACCATTTTTAGTAGGTTCCTATCTTTTTTTTTTTAAATGTATCACTGACAAAGTTTTGAGTATCGTGCCCCAGTCCCATTTCCCTCATAGGTCCTGTGTGGCTTCTATTGTGTGGTTTTGCAGAGAGCAGTGATTTTGAGAAACATCTATGTTTTGGCAGTGTTAACTATATGTGGGGGCACCCACCAAAAACCCAGAATTACCATTTTTGGAGGGCAGGCCTTAGTAGTACAGGCTTCCCTCACGAGGTAAGTGTTCTAGGAACATCAGGGTCAGCATCAGGGTACCAGCTAACATTGATTAAGAGGCTGCATTTGGCTTCAGTGAATTTTTTTGTGGAAATTTAATGTTTGCCCATTTCATGATGAATTTACACGTGTGCCTGCCCACATTAAGCTGAGCATTCAACAGTTTTTAACCCAAAACAGTGTGACCCCTATGCTCCACTCTCCCTATTCACCTGATCTTGCCCAAGCAACATTTTTTTGTTTGTTTCTCCAGATGAAAAAAGTTTTCAAAGGAAAATGTTTTGCCAATATAGAAGAGGTAAAACAAAAAACAGCAGAAACATTAACAGGTATCACAGTAACGCAGTGAGGAATGAGCAAAATAATGTGTGGTAAAGCACTTTAAAAACTTAAAAGTCCCATTTAAAAATAATATATGGCTAACTAAAATGATACATCTTATATTGTCTGATATAGTTCAGCTACATTTGATAAATTCTGTAAAACATTTTAGTCTTTAATGATCATATGTGGAAGTAACATTGTATTTCTTTTAAAAAAAAGTTTTAAAATGTGTGCCTAAGCAGATTGTACATTAATACTAAGTCAAAATACATTTTAAATATTATTTTAATGTAAGAACAGAAAGATTAACTTAATCACACATGCCATCTAGCATATATAGACACTGTGTTCGGCCTCCCCTAAAATATATTAATTTTTAATACCATTACCTCGTCTGATTTCAAACAGATGGCTTGATGTATGGTGTGCTAAAACTTCAGGAGAAAGTTAAAATATTAACCCTTGATATCAAATATAGAAAGTCAATAAATACCTCTATTCTAGGTTTAACTGTAGTTGGTGATTCCCATTACGTGAGTGGGTGATAATACTCCCAGAGTTAAAGATGGTTCAAAGAATTTGGAAAACAAAGAGGAAGTTTCTTTATTTGGTGTGGAAATTCTAGCACCACCATGCATGGCCACTCACTAGATGAAACATCAGCCATAATAAGAGAAGCGCCTTCCACATACGCTCCAAGCACTCCATGCGAGTCCTGCTTAGTGAACATCACGAGGCATCAACTCATCTCGAGGTGTCCTGTGCTAACTTGATGCTTGAGAGATACGTGACAATATAAAGCTATTCACTACATGTTTGTTTCAAAAGGTTTCCTAAAATATGTTCAAGTATCATATTCTACTTGAATATTACTTTATGATCAGAGAATCATGGGAAACACTAATATTATTAAATAATAAGAGGATCTTAAATATGGTGAGGAATGAATAGAAGCCATTAGCGAAGGCTATAGGGATTAAATGGTATTCCTGGGTCTTAATGGAAAAGCCTGTGACCTCACTCAAGAAATATGGAATCTGAGAAACAAGCTACCCACTATGAAATGGGGATTTTAAGTGAAATATACTACTAAAAAAGACAAGGACATTTGATGCAGTGATACAAATATAAAACATGGCATTAGGAACAATAACAAATTCATAACCTCTAGAACTGCTCATTATTTGGTGTCCAAACAGTCACAAATATCTCTGTTCACCAATGTACAAGGAAAACTGAAACATCTTAAGCATTGCACATCTTAAGCATTACACCAGAATGACTCTCATAATTCTTCTTGTCACCTAGTGAGGACTTAAAATTGACAACCAATTTTTTTCTTCAGAAGTTGGTAAGCCAAACACATCAGTAGAAAAATTAATGTTTGCATGAAAACTAATTTTTAACAGCAAAGTCCATTAAACAATTTCTATCAAGGCAATATAAGATGGATCTAAATTAGGCCATAGTTATTACAACTAATTGCTGCCTCATTTTTGTTTTTCACACATATGGCATATATTTGCCCCATAAAGCTCTCTGAATTCAATATCCCCATTAGTTATGAAAGATTCAGTCATCCTAGAAGCAGAGAAGCAGATAAGGAACTTAAGAATTGATTTTTTTAAAGCCCAAACTGTTGGCTGTAACAGAAGAATCAGAATCAGATTTTGAGATGCAAGGATAGAAACAGCCCAGTGTATATCTGCAGTGCTGATAACATCACCCAAGAGAGACAAAGCTTTTATTCTAACTAAAAAAGATGCAGAGCTTGGTTTAAAAAAAAAAAGTGAGAAAAGGGTGAGAGAGAAATATAGATGAGGATGACGATGGGGGTGGAGGATAGACATTTCAAGGGCAAAGAAGACAGATAGACACTTGGATGGATATTAAAAGTGTTTTCAATGCTAGACAGGAGCTCTATAAGAGAAGTGACACAGGTGAATCACCCCATATGACTACATTTTCTTCGACAAAGATTATATATGTGCTTTTTACTTAGAAAAAGGATACAGATGTGAACTCTATGAGAGGAATATTTTCAGGGTGGGTTGTGAAGAAAAGCAAGATGAAATGAAGGTTAGGTGTGTCAAAATTGATATGGATTGTAAAGGCACGGTGGAAAAAATTGTTACAGGTCATGCTATCCTACAAAGAGAAAATCAGGTTTTTTTTTGCATGTATAGTCAATGATCTTTATTATTTATCAACTAGGGCTACAAATGAAGAACAAATTGGAAATACTGCATTCACAATATAAAGAAAAACAGTTTTGATTTTAACATCATACAGCAGAAAAAACAGGATGGAAATTTATATATTGATCTACTTCTCACATTTTTCATCAGTATAAGAGTCTTCATTTTCACATCATGATTCCTATGATGGAGAAGGCATGAGGCTAATAGCGTGGCCTAGCATGTTTATCTTCCCATTCACTTGCTATGCCACCTTGGGAAATATACTTACCCTCTCCAGACCTAGTTCTAAAATACTATAGTGAGTTCTTATATTTTTGTGTGGCCTCAACCTCCATTTAAAACATAAGTTGGACTTTCTTACACCAGAAGCAGGCTCAGTCATCCTTGACACAGTTTTCAGTTCACAACCCTCACCACAGTCCCTCAATGTGGCTGATCCAGATGTCTGCCTTATATAACTGCTCCCTGGTGACCACTGCCCTGTGAACAGTAGATGCAGCTGTCTGACTGGCCTTGCTGACACTCCACCCTGCGTGGACTGTACAGATATGACACCGTGATTGCCTCTCAGTCATAAATGACCACCTGGAATTCCTGCAAGTTTGCTTAAAACCCACCATTTAAAATTCCCCCAATTTGGGTAACTCCATGGGTCCCAATAAAAGCATTGGCCCACTGATTCTCTCCCCACCCATGTGCTCTCTGACCACCACAAGTGTGTCCTCCAGGTGTGCACGTACCCCCAGACCCTGTAAGGAATAAAAAAAAAAATCCTTATTTTCTTATTGTCTCTCCTAATCATTGGAGAGGTGCTCTCTATCCTAAAGATCCTACATGCAAACAAATGCTAAGGTCCCTTCCAATTCTCACATTTGATTTAGCCACCAAAATAGCCACAACCATATCAAGAAGGGCATAAGCAATTACTAATCATACCAGCAGTATAATGAGATGAAATACAATGTCTATAAGATGGACTGTGTGTGTACACATATGTTAGGCATTAGACAGAGTATGAATTTCATTTGATAATGATGAAGGAGATTGGCATCCCCGTTTTGAATAATTAGGTGGATGAAGATTTAAGAGGCAAGGGGCATGGTTTTCTTGGCTAGCGTAAATAAAGCAAGCAAGGCAATGTTAAAATGATGATATTGTGCATTATACAATGGGGGGGTGAAACAGAGACTCCAAATGCATTGATTTTAATTTGATTTACAAAAAACTGGGGATATCAGCAGAGTTTGAGGAGAATGACAGAACTTAAATGATGCTAAGCAATAGAATTCTTGCTTACGGTGGACTCTAGAAGTGAGATACTATCATAAAAGGAACAAGAGGTGATTGTCACTTTTAAAAAAAATTATTGTCATTCATTAGCAATGGTTCCTAGGGTTGGAAAAGGCCTTTCCACAAGTTTTTTGGGCTCCACTGACTTTCTGACTTCTACAAGCTTCTCAGAAAATTTTCTCAAAATAATTTTCTCAAACTAATTTTCCTCTCTTTATCTGATAAATATTCTTGCTGGCCAAGGAAAGCAAGCCATAATAATAAACTAGGTAGGTAATAAACTAGGTAGGTAGTAAGCTTGGTATCAACAGTCAACTGCCTATTGCAAACACTCTTACCCTTACCCAATCTTTTCCTTGAGTTTATTTAGTCAAAAAGCTCAATTCTCAACTTAATAAACAGCTTCATTTACTCAACCAATGGGTCCTTTTATAAGAAGTCAATGACTCATTCTTCTCACTTGGTCACAGATCCTTCTCTGTTGTCATGTTAGTTGATCACAATTAACAGTAGCTATTAATTACGATATCCCCTTTGGAAGTTTTCAGAAGTCAATTTTATTAAGTACCTTCATACTAGATTGAAGTCTTAAATTTGTGTGTGTGTGTGTATGTGTGAAATGTGTGTGTGTGTGTGTGTGTGTGTGTGTGTGTGTGTGTGTGTGTGTCACAGTATATTCCAAACAAGAAAGGGGTAGCAAGCATTTCTGCTTTTTTAGCAGTTTTTACTCCCAGTTTTCTATTCTGAACCACCCATTCCCTTTTAGAGTGACTTTAGATTTATTTATGCCCCATTTCACCCCCACTCTGTTTCTTTTCTATCTCCACAACGACCAGTGAAAAACAAATGAATTCTCTAGCTAATTTAGCTTCCATTCCAAACTTTGAGTCACTGAACTTCTCTTTTTATTCCTTGTTATAGAGGGTTCCAAGATCTTTTATTCTCTTGTCTACACTCTAATCTTGAACCTCAGCTATATTTACTACAAAGGTTAACCCTTGTTCTGCCTTCTCAACTCTGTCATTTCTCTTTTTTCACAGTCCACCTACCGGTGCTCTTAATATTCAATTTAGCTTTTTAAAAATTATATGATGTCCTGCAGTCACTGGGCACTGGTAAGGGAGGGAAGGAAGGCGAGAGAAGGAGGAGGTCACGTAACAACACAAATGGTACATGGCCTGATATCAGGGGGAGTGAGGGCCAGTTAGAAGCCCAAACTTCACCTGCATTCAGCCTGACATACAGTAAATCCTCATGTGTACCTCACAACTCTATAATTAAATTAAATTAAATTAAATTAAATTAAATTAAAATTATATGATGTCATATCCTTTGCTAAGCATTTCATACATATATTATTCCCTGTCTCTTCAAGAGTATACATTTTTAAGGCAGGGATTAGGCCTGTTGGTTGGTAAGGAACCCCCATAGAATATTTGCATATTGCTGAGCATTCCAGAAGTGTTGCATAAATACTTGTTGTTAAGTCCGACGAGAACACTCTTGACCTCCCACTACCTTAGTGTGAGCAGTCAACTCTAGGCCTGCAAAGTTTTTAATCAGTAAAAACTTTTAGTCTTAATCCCAACTGAGGATAATGTGATGAGATTTTCTTTTGGTTAAAAACTCTACAGCTACATTTCACTCTGTCATTTTCTATCCCTTTCTACTGCCTTCTCCCAACAGCCCAGGGATTGCAATTCCAACTTCATATTGAAATCTCTTACCTGATGACTCACTTTTCGTTCATTAACTACTAAATCAAAAATTTAATTTCTCAGAGGATTTGCAGTGACTTCCTGTCTTACAAATCATCTGTTATTCTATTTTTAAGGTTAGTGCATTTGACTTCTTTGTGTTCACTTTACTAGATTTTACAGAATTGTAGAAGGATAAAGCCTACTCAGACTAAGAATCTTTTTTTTCCCCTGTGGTTGGAATCCTTATATTCCTTTCTTCAGTGAATGGGTGTAATTATGTGTATTATTGGAAAATAGAGTATATGCTATGATAATTATTCACTCATCTCAAATAGGAGAATAATTATAATGTCCACAACAGACTGTACAGTATACTGCTGAAGCTTTTGTTTTAAATCTGCCAGAGAAATGGCTTCCAAGACCTCCGTAACCTCAGTAATTACTAATTTCTCACAAATAATTTTTGTTCATTTGGAAAACATACTAGGAATGTCTTCATACTTCCCATTTCACTGTGGAACTTTTCTTTAAACAAGAATATTTCTTTAAATAAAGCCCCGAGAACATTGGCTTTTACATAGCCAGCTTCTATTATTTTATGATACGAGACTATATTAGAAACATGAAAATTTTAAAACAGGATTTTTAGCAGTTTGCCTTTTCCTTGTTAACAAATGCAAGCTTTTCCATTTGATCATACCGTTAAAAGGTCAGCTAGAATATTTTAAAAATCAATGTGGAACTAATCACAAGCTTTGGTTCAACGCTTTAGTATTTTATTCCATACAATTACCAAAGTTAGAAGAAATTGAAAGCATTGCATATTGAATAATTAGAGTTTGTGTTATTTCTGGGAGGTAAGGTTAAACAGAAATATCATTTTTATGAGGAAATCATTAAAGGCCTATAAATGAGCTGAGCGAGCACAGTTAATCTACAGAAAGGGAAACTGTATACTCTTAAAAGACAATCAAGGGCCTCTTGAAATGCACTTAACCCCTGGTTAATCACATCAGTGGAGGAGAATGTCATGATAGACAATCTCAGCTTCTGAGTGGTAGACAATCTACATGGGGAAGCAAATGGAAAACATAATGCCACATGGTACAAATACTATTCATGAAAAATAGGCCAACGTGGACTATAGTCACCACTAATAAAATGTCTGGCACATGGCTAGGTATAGAAAAGCTCACAAAGGAAACGAAACGCCTGCATCATGACTACAGGTCTTTTGCGTGCACTTGAAGTGAGTGTCAGAAATCATATTCTCGGGTGCCCTTTTTGTAATCTCCTGGCTTCTCCCCAGTTTCCACTCTTGGCTGAATGTTTAGCCCTCTCTCACTCAGAAGTGGTCTCTTCTGGAAGGCTTTGTCAGACTTGACTGAACACAGCCAGAGCTATTTTTCCACATGGACACATTAATATCTACTCCTTTCTACAGGTCTTACAATTAAAGGGAAATGGAAGTTTTTAGACTTGGAAAAGTACTTTAGGTCAACAAGTTCAATGGAGGTCCTAAAAGGTGCTAATTTTGTCCAGGGTGATCTAGTCCGTCACAAATCTTTGTCGCTATGCACAGAGAATATTCAAAGCTCTTTTTCGAAGTCTCCTTTTCCAGGCAGTTGATAGAAAAGCTGATTTTCAAGAACCTAGTGGAATTTTGCTTCTGGATCAATAAGATTTATATGTAAAATTTTCATCTGCATTTATAAATTACTTTCCTTTGCAACATAAACCTTTTTATATAAGTTCAAAATTAAACCCCTGCATGAAGATGGAAAAGTGATTGGCACAATCATAAAACATTTCAATCATTTTTACATTAGTATCTTTAAAAGCCCTGCTAGAAAATTTCCCCCCTTCTTCAGAAAGTAACAATATTCAAAACCAAGTTTTTGTTTGTTTGTTTTTAACTAGGTGTTGAATGTGTATACATTGCTACACAAGTGTATGCTTTTATATAGGATAGGACTCCCAAGATTTATCCAAAGAATCAGATTCAACATGTACAAAGAAAATGATTCCAATTAGAGTTACCTGACATTTAACAGAACAGGTGTGCCACTAGACAGATGTATGATTCATCCCTAGACAAAAGCTTAGAACAGTACTTCTCACCTCTCAGGCCAGGGAGAATTACAAAGCACCCACAAATCACAAAGGATTCAGTGTACTGAACACTACACATAGATAGTTATTGAATAAATAAAAACACAACTGCTAAAACACAGATAATCTGTAGCTTTATGTTTTTTATGTAAAAAGGACTGATCTCTTCAACAAGATTGTGGACACTGCCATTAAGTCTAAACTATGACTCGTGCCAGCAGCAAGTGTAAGACCAAAAAAAAGTGTATGTACAATAAAAATGCACATCCTTTCTCATGGAGAAGGTACAAAAGTAATTTAAGGACAAATGAAGTGAATAAAAATAAGAGAAAAACAAAGGACTATTCCTAGCATTACAAATAAAAATGATGTTGATGAACTCTGGCTAAGTGTTCTAAGTTCTTTTCATGTAGTCTCCATGGAATCTTTGCAGCACTGTACAGTAGGCACTATTACCAATCTGTATTAAAGATTTATGGGGCTAAGGCCACAGTAAGAAATGGCAGAGTCAAGGTCTGAGCCCATGCAATCTGATTCCAGGGACCTAGAACTTGACTGCCCCCCTTTACAAGCACAGAGTTTCTTTCCTGGACTAGTAAACCTTGACTTAAACCAGCAAATCAACAGATGTATTTAAGCCTCTCCCTTTTTAGGGCCTTGTTAGAGATCATGCGGGTATAAAAGAGATTCAGGAGATGGTCTTTTAAAAAGGGAGAGAGAAATGTTCTTTGCCGTTTTAAGAATATTATAGGCCGAGTATGGTGGCTCACACCTGTAATCCCAGCACTTGAGCCCAGGAGTTCAAGGCTGTGGTGAACCATGATCATGCCACTGCACTCCATCCTAGATGACAGAGTGAGACCTCCAACTCAAAAAAAAAAAAAAAAAAGAAGAATATTATAATGTGGCTAGACTAACATTATCACATATTCAACAATTAGCTAGCAAAGCATGAATATTTAGAGCAGGGCTTGGCAAATTTTTCTGTAAGGGACCAGATGGTAAATATTTTAGGCTTTATGAGCCATACAGTCTCTGTTACTACTACTCAATTCTGCTCATGTAGCGTGAAAGTGAGTATAGCCAATACATAGGCAAATGGGTGTGGATGTGTTCCAATAAAACTATTTACAAAAACAGGTGGAGGGGGATAACTCGGCCATAGTTTGTAGACCCCTAATCAAGATTACCAGTTGAAACAAGAAGAAACCAATTCCAATTATTCATTTTCCACAAGGTGGTATTCCTTTTATCCAAAATGCATAAAGTCCCCAGTAGCCATGGGGCCGGGGAACTGTCTTTTTATTGTTGAGAAACAAAAACAATTTGATATACCTTCCTCCAAACTTAATGAAATTGTAGGCTCTGTTGACAATAAAAAATTAAGTTTGCATTTTCCAGAAAGGATGAGCCCTTCAGCAGTTCTGGAAATCATGTAATATTTGTGCTTGTCAGTGCACTAGGAACAAATCTTTTATCCATCCCTGTATGATTGCATCTCTGTACAAAGGCACCAGTTTTGTGTTATACATGGAATTACATTTTACCCTTTGGTGCTGAGACAGTAGCCAGTATCTCTTCTGATTCTCAATTAGGAAAACATAGTTCCTCCCACTGAAAAAAAAAAAAATAGGTTCTATAGTCACTTGCTGCCAGTGTTGGTGTTAGAGAAATTTCCAGTTACTTTAATTCAACAACTTACAAAGCATCTATACTTCATGTCAAACTAACCCCAATATTAGATACTTTTGAATACTGGTCATAACATATGTACAAATAAATGATTATTTAGTCATATGGATTAACATTGTTTTTCTCTAATATCTCAAGAGCCTACGAGACTCAATGTTGACAGATTTTGACACCTTTAATGTTTTTCTATGTTATTTTCTCAGCTGTGAAAATAAAATTTTAAGCCTAACCACTCATTAAAAACAAACAGCTCAGAGCATACAGTAAGGCCCTTTAGTGTGTAGATTATAGGTTGCAGCAGAAAAATTATCTCTCCATCTTTCTACCAAAAGTTTATATTTACTATGTGCTAAATAAGTTAATTTTCCTACACAGCCAATCATTGGCTTAAGAGAGGAAGAGTAAGTTTGCAATCTAGAATTCGTGTAGCCCTTGGGTCATGGCTTTTACCAATAACTTAACTCCCTGGCTCGTGCATTTAGTTCATATTTTAAAGACTTCAAAACTTCAGACATCCTTTTGTCTGTAACTCATTGATTGCTGTTAAACTAAATGTTTTTCACTCTGTAATCAATACTTTCTTACAAAAATAAACCCAGGCATTGACAAACAACTCTGCAGCATATTGCAGCTTTCCTGAGAGTGGACAGCATGAAAAACTACCACCCCCAAGAATTAAAAAAAGATCACATTGACTCCAGTGCTTATTACAATTTTTACAAGGTTCTTACAGCTGAATCATTCCACTGTAACAAGACTTTATTAAATTAGACAGCTATTGAATCGTAAGCTTTCTGAGAATAACAATTAATATGCCTTTGTCCTTTATTGCTGTTTCAAACCACTGCAACCATACTGCTCATGTTCCTATTTACATCGTCTCTTGTGATGAAGTTATTAAAAAGCAGCAGCTGGATAAAATGGGAGGGAGGGGGCAGTACAAAATGTAAACCATGATGACTTTGTGTTTCAAGAGACTACTGTTCCAGAACAATTTGAAAAAGCAACATTACCTTTAAAAAAAACAGGCTGTTGTACTTTTAGATCCCAAATACAGGGCATGTTTTAATCTGGGACTTTTATTTTATACACTGTAACCTGTGGGTTCCCTGGCCTTTTATAAACATTTACCTTCCTATTATTTACCCATCACATGATTCATTCTCTCAGTGTAACCTTCCAGTGGGAATCCATAATGGATGTGAAATGCCAGCAGCCAACCACACATAAGGTTGCTACCAATATGCACCAGGTGTCACTCGCTCCTCTTCAATACTAATCCACTCAAACACCAAATTCTTAAAACCTATAACCCAATTTTCCATCAGTACGTATTTAGTGATCTGGGTAAAAATTAAAGCAAATTGAGAAGAATAAAACCAAACATTTCCAAAAGCAATAAACAGAAAACCAAACCTTCCAAGTGCAGCCACCTTAAACAAGTTATAGCATGTTCTCACCTTCATGTTCATGAGTAAAAAAGGACTGAAGGAACAATGATATTAAATCCTTGAAAACTTTCCACGTGTTTATCCATGACAAAGGGCAACAAAGATATTTACACTTTTTATTAGCAGGGGATATTTCCTGCCAATAGAGATAGTTTGTATTACAGTGAAACAATTCAATGAACCAACCCCAAAGTTTTCCAAAGGATGCCTTTTATTTCTTGTTCCAAGATAGAACCTCTGTGCTGTAGCTCAAAATTGCCACCAGGTAGATAGACAAACTGGTCTGGCTATAGCCGTATAGCAAACGGCTGCTTCTGATTTGGAGAGAGGTGAACTAATCACGTCAACTGGTATTTACTAAACACCTACTAAGCTCAGGGTGCTCTTCAAGATGCCACAGGGGCAGTACATGCGGCTCATGAGTGAGAAGGCTAATGCCCTATTACAGGCAAATCACAACGGGTGCCAATGTTCTCCCGATTTCAATATATAAATGGTTCCATTTATCTTTATAATCTATGAGGGTGGAAACAACCTATTAATGCTTCTGTAAGTGAGAACAAGGGCAACATCCAGCTTGAGGAGAGCATTCTTACTGCCAGTAAACGTTTAATTATATGAATAAGAAGCTCCAGAACACATAAAATTGGAGTCACTTCTAAAACCACTGATAGTATTCAAGAGACCAATAAATTGGAGGTTATGTGGACCCCACTTTACAATCTTTCATGGAGACACCACCCTAGAGGTAATAATGGTGATATATAGTTCACTGTAGGCCTATAACCAAGGTTGGACGTGCATAGGAAAGTACAACATCTGCATTCCCAGCTAGTGAGCATCCTCTTCCCTCATGAGCACATCCTGACCTTTCACACTGTAGAGCTTAGTATATGTGAAACCCAGAGGACAGGAATCCGTAAACATATTTGATGAGCCAATTTATTTAATAAAATATCGAATTCATTCAAATGAGCGATTCTACGTCCTATTTAGGCTAATCCTCAGCTTCTAGCATTATTTATTTTGCACCATAAAACATACCTTCTCTCTTGGAAGCATGGGTACCAAAGGGAGGAACAGTAACTTTTAATGGATGCAGTTAGATCTTGAAATTTTTATCTGAAAACCATAAAGCTTTTAAAAATGAATTTGCAAATGTAATTGAGCCTCTAATAGCTGCTACTGATAGTAATTAAAGAAATCTCATTTCCCTAAATTAAACATAATGAAATGTTTTTCAAGATCAAATAAAACTAGAAAACGCTATCAGGCTGATAGCATTCGCCTCTGAAAGTGGTGTTCTGGAATTTGCAGAGAAGCCTCAGTTGCCAGCAAAAGCCACTGGTTTATAGGTTATGGGCAATGTGGAAGTCATTCCCACTATATCATATCAACTTTTATTGGCCGAGAACTGATCCAAAAGCCAGTATACTGCACGGCTTCACATTGCGGTACTTATGCAAATGTAACAGACATCCTTTAAAACTCTTCCATTAGTGTCTTTAAAGAGTTTGTTATTTAATTAAACGTTGTCAGCATATCTTCAGTTCAACTTATACATTTCACACTCTTAATGTTTCATTTTTGCATTACTTTTGCTTTTCCTAAAGTGAAAATGACATTTGGGGGTCATAGCGATTGCCTTCTTCAAGTCTCTGTTAACAAGCAGGGAAGTGCTTCCATTGCTGTCTTAATCAGCTTGGGTCTCTATAATAAAAATACTATAGACTGAGGAACTTAAGGAACAGAAATTTATTTCTCACAGTTTTGGAGTCTGGGAATTCCAAGATTAAGGTGCTAGCTGATTCAGTTCCTGGTGGGGGCTCTCTTCTTGGTTTGCAGAAGGAGATACCTCACTGTATCTCCATGTGACGAAGAGAGAGAAAGCACGTTCCCTCAAGGCTCTTCTGATAAAGTCACTAATCCCACTGTAAGGGCTTCACCTCATGGTCTAATTATCTCCCAAAGGCCCCATCTCCAAATATCATCACATTGGGAATTAGAGTTTCAACATTGGAATTTTAGAAAGACATAAACATTCAGTCCATAGCCCTTGCTCAGAACTGATCATTGTCTCCCCATTTTTTAATGGTCTCCATGCAAACATATCTAAAGCAATTTATCATCCTGGTAATCAAAAAAGGTTTTCTTTATGTTTGATCAAATTTAATTTCTTGTCCTATTATTTGGACTTCTATGAATCTAAGGAATAATTAGTCTCCAAACTCTTCCTAAAAATGTTTTATTCTAGGAGACAATAATTAAGCCTGCCTTCAGCCGTCTATTAATAGATATGCTATCTCTCACCTATACAGAATCTTTTATCATCCCACTTAAGTATGGTAAATAGTATGATTTGTTTGTGTGGCTCATCATTCATTATTTATCATTTTTGCCACATTTTATCTTTACATTCTCTTTAAAAATGGAAATACAAAACCACAGAACAGGTTTGGGTAATGTTAAACTCAAAGAGTACAGATTGATTTTTACCAGTGCTTAATGTTGCTTCCCTGTTCCCATGTCACCCACACCAACAACACTCTACTGAGAGCCCCTCATTTGCTTGTTGAATTGCATATAACATGCAGTCAACAAATACCTACCTTTGGCAAATTAATTACTGTTTTCTAACTTTCAGTCTACAAAGACAACCAAATTTTTCTTCTGCATTTGTTCCTTATCTCACCCATTGAAATGGTGATTAGTTTTCTTAATCCTAAAACATCACACTACTTGCATTAATTACTCATTCATCAACTATTTAGTAATTACTTACTTCTTGCCAGATACTCAATAGGTGCTGCCATTCAATTCAGAATAAGACAAGTTTCCTGTCCTGAAGATACTTAAAATCTAGTCATTGACACCCCCTAGTAAGTGGGACTATTATTTTAAATCATTCTACTTTGTGTCTCTGTTATTCAAAGTATAAATTACCTGTCTTATGTTAACACTACTTTCAAACTGATGGCTGAGCATTTGATATATACACTCCATTTCTTGCCCCACCCTCACCTCCAGATGGATAGCATGATTCTCCAATCAGTTGTTTATTGGTCAATAGTCTTGAACAGAAAGAATGGTTACAAACTGCTAGCTTAATAATGGAAACAATGGAGTTTCTTCAAGTACTTAAGAGAAAAAGTATATTATTCACAGCAGTCCTCCCTTATCCGCTAGTTCAGTTACCCAAAGTCAACTGTGGTCTGAAATAGCGAATGGAAAATTCCAGAAACAATTCATAAGTTTTAAATTAGACATCTTTCTGAGTAACATAATGGAATCTTGCCCCATCCTGCCTTCCCACACTGTAGGGATATGCATGCCCCTTTGTCACTTAGTAGCCATCTGGGTTATTAGATGAAAAAAATGTGGTATATATAGGGTCTGGTACTGTCCACGGTTCCAGGCATCCACTGGGCATCTAGAAACATATTCATCACATATGAGGGAGGGGGGAACTAATTAAACACACTCTTTACCTCTAGGGTTTCTAACTTGGTTGCAGCTGAGTCTCATATCTCACACTGGTTTTCTACCCCCTTCTTAACCTCTTGCTTCAAATGGGTTTCTAACTCTACTTTCTGTCGGTGAGGACTTCATCTATATTTTTCCTTCTTTACTTGTGTGTGTGTGTGTGTGTGTCTTGGAGTCTCACTCTGTTGCCTAGGCTGCAGTGCAGTAGCATGATCAGATCACACAGCTCACTGCAGACTTGACCTCCTGGGCTTAGGCAATCCTTGTGCCTCAGCCTTCTGAATAGCTGGGGTTACAAGCAAGTGCCACCATCCTTGGTTCATTTTACCAGCTCTCATTTTCCTAGGGCATCATTATATAGGAAGAAAATAAACTTTAACATTTTTAAATAAATTGGTTGGCTGGTGGGAGTTTAAGTTGGCACAGCTGCTTTGAAAAACCATCTGAGGTTGGTTCGGTGGCTCAGCCTCTAATCCCAGCACTTTGGGAGGCTGAGGCGAGTGGATTGCCTGAGCCTGAGGGTTTGCAACCAGCCCAGGTGACTTGGTGAGACTTCCTCTCTACAATAAATCAAAAATTAGCCAGGCGTGGTAACATGCGCCCATAGTTCCGGCTACTCGGAAGGCTGAGGTGGAAGGATCGCTGGAGTCCAGCAGGTTGACGCTGGGGTAGCCGTGAGCGTGCCAGAGACTCTAACTCAAAGAAAAAAAAGAAAAATCATCTGACAGTATCTAATTAAAGGTGAATATATGTATCACCCATGACCCAGCAATTCCACTATAGGTGCATATGCTTACCAAATATGCACATCTGCTCACCTAGAAATATGTACTAGCAGCATTACTCAAAAGACCCCCAAACTGGAGACAATCTAAATGTTCACCAACATAAATAAATCATAAATACTCAGATACTGGAATAGCATGCAGCGATTAACAAATTATAACTATCTGTAACAATATATGAGGGGGACCCCCCCAAAAAAAGGGAATTACTTTTTGGAGGGTGGGCCTCTTGTAGTACAGATTTTTCCCATTAGGAAAGTATTCTAGGGATCCATTGGCATCAGTGTACCAGCTAGCACTTGTTGTGAGAGGCTGCGTTCAGCATCAGCAATGTTTCTTTGGAGATTCTTTCAACACATTTGGCCATTCCATGATGGGTGATTTATAAGCACACCTGCACACACCTCATGTCCCCAGTGCCCCACCCTCTCTATTCACGAGATCTCAACCTGAGAAATTTTTTTGTTTGTTTCCCCTGAAGAAAAAAGTCCTTATAGGGAAACATTTTGTTGAGGTGAAACAACAACGGCATCAACATTGATGAGTTCAAAAACTGTTTTGAGCAGTGGAAAAAGCACCTCAATAGGTGTATTGCATCAAACGGAGAGTACTTTGAAGGAGACTGAAGTTTAAACATGCAAGAATAAATTAAAAATTTTTTACAAATAAATTCCAGTTTTTTTGGGTCCCGTTTCATGAATCTCACAATGTTGAGTGAGAAGAATATACACTGTAAGATCTCACTTTACATAAATAAAAGCAAACAAAGGTAATTCATTTTGTTAGGTGTCTACCAAGGGGCATTTGGTTAGATACCTGGAGATAAACTTCTAGGATACTGGTAATATTCTATTTGTTGAATTGGGCACTCATTCACATGTTTCTTTTGTGAAAATTCAGTGAACTTTACCAGGATGTACAGTTTTCTGTGTGTATGCTACACTTCAAAAAAATTTAAAAAGAAGAAGAAAATCTGGATGACCTTGGGTTGACTTTTTAGATACAGCACCAGAAGCATAATCCATGTAAGAAAAAATTGAAAATTCGGACTTCATTAAAGTTAAAACTTTCTGATCTACGAAATAACTATTAAGAAAATAAAAAGTCAAGCCGAAGACTGGAAAAATTTTGCAAAATATATATTTGATAAAAATGGTTATTCAAAATATATAAAGGACTATTAAAACTGAACAATTAAAAAACCCTTTAAAAATGTGAGCAAAAGTTCTGAAAACATACCTCACCAAACAGATACAGATAATAAATAAGCATATGAAAAAAACGCTCAACATTATATGCCACCAGGAAATTGAAAATTAAAACAAGATACCACTACCCACTTATTAGAATGACCAAAATCTAAAACCCTGACGATACCAAATGCTGGTGAGGATGTGGAACAACAGAAACTCTCATTCACTGCTGATGGAAATATCAAATGGTAAAAGCTAAACATAGGCTTACCATAGGATCCAGCAACAGTGAACCTAGAGGTTTACTCAAATAAGTTTAAAACTTATATCCACACAAAAACATCACCAGGCATGGTGGCTCATGCCTATAATCCATGCTACCAGGGAGGCCAAGGCAGGAGGATCGCTTGAGCCCAGGAGGTTGAGACCAATCAGGGCAACAGAGTGAAACTCTATCTCAAAAATAATAGAATAGAAAAGAAAAGGAAGAAGAAGAAAAAAAAAAAAACCCTGCACATGAATGTTTATAACAACTATATTCATAACTGCAAAACCCAGAAAGAAACCAAGATGTTCTTCAATAGATATGAGGGAAACCAGAATATTTGTCCCCAAAATATAAAGGATTGTTGAACTGAAGACAATTAAAATGCAGGGGAGTTCTCTGCCTTTCCTCTGTTTGCCTACAAGCAGAACAGAAAATTACAAAGACAAAAGGTCTTTCTATCTCCCCCCATTTCGTGCCTAAAGACAGAACGTAAAGTCTCCTTCACTGCAGACAACCTTTACCAAGTAAGAGATGGCACCAGGGAATCTAGGCAGACTTTGCCCCTCACCACGGTTTTCCTACCTTCGGAAGCCTGGAACGACTTTTCTTTGTCCTATAATTTTTTCTGAAATGTATTGCTCTTTATTGAAGATTTCATATAATCTAGGACCCTTAAGCCCTGCTTTGGGTTCCTTTCTCTCATGATGTGCACTGAATGCTTTACTAAACTTGCCTGTTTTTTTCTTGTTAAACTGACTTTTATTGCAGGGATCTGTCCCAGCTATGAACTTATGAGTTGAGAAAAAATTATAATTTCTCCTCCTCAGATAAATGCATAAACACACTGTGATACATCCTACAATGGGATATTATTCAGTGATATAAAGAAATGGGCTATCATGCCATGACAAGACTTGGAGGAACCTTAAGTATGCAAAAGCCAATCTGCAGAGACTACATACTGTATCATTCCAACTACAGTCATGCACCACATAACAACATTTAGGTCCACAATAGACCACGTATAAAACCAGTGGTCCCATAAGATTTTAATACTGCATTTTTTTTTTAAATTGGAGCCTCACTCTGTTGCCCATGCTGGAGTGCAGTGGCATGCTCACGGCCACTGCAGCCTCGACCTGCTGGTCTCAGGCGATCCTTCTGCCTCAGTCTTTCAAGTAGCTGGAACTACAGATACACACCACTACACCTGGCTCATTTTTGTGGTTTATTGTAGAGACAAGGTCTCACCATGTTGCCTGGGCTGGTCTCAAACCCTCAGGCTCAGGTAGTCCTCTCGCCTTGGCCTCCCAAAGTGCTGGAATTACAGGCTGAGCCACTGCACCCAGCTAATACTGCATCTTTACCATGCCTTTTCTATGTTTAGACATACAAATACTTACTATTGTGTTATAGTTGCCTACAGTATTCACAACAGTTACATGCGGCACAAGCAATAGGCCATACCACATAGCTTAGCTGTGTAGTAGGCTATACTATCTAGATCTGTGCAAGTATACTGTGATGTTCTTACAACGACAAAAGTGCCTAATGACACATTTCTCAGAATGCATCCTTGTCGTTAAGTGATACATGACTGAACACAAAGTTTTGACAAAACTATACAGAACAAAAAAACTATGGAGACAGTAAAAAGACCAGAGGCTACCAGGGGTTCAGAGTTGGGAGCATGGATGAATAGTTGATAAGAGATTTTTTTTAGGACAGTGAAGCTATTTTGCGCTATAATGGTGCATAGATGACATTATCCATTTGTCAAAACCCACAGAACTCTGTAACACAAGGAGGAACGCTAATTGAACAAGGAGTCTGGTTAATAATAGTGTGACAACATTGGTTCATCCATTGTAACAGATGTTCCATATAAGCAAGATACTAATAACAGGGAGACTGTGCTGGGGGTCAGGGCAGAGCAGAGAACAGGGGTAATACAGGAACACTCTTCTGTACTTTCTGCTCAATTTTTCTATAAACCTAAAACTTCTCTAAAAAAGAAAGACAACTAATTTTTTTTAAGTTAAAAAAATAAACTGATTTGAAAGTTTCAAAATTTCAAACCTGCTTCACTCAAATCTAATCAGATTAATCTAAGAATCATAAAACCCTTAATGCCTCCCTTCCACCTCTAGGATAAAGTTCAAGTTCAAACTCTCAAGTACACAATAGAAAGCCCTTGACCATCTACTCCTGTCCATCCAGCCCCACCTCTAGCCACATGCACCTATGCCCTCTGTGCTCCTTCTGGCACAGCTCCAGGCTTTCTCAATCCCCCCGCCTTATTTTTGTTGTTGTTGTTGTTGTTGTTCTAGTCCTATAGCACCTTCCCCTCCCAATACATCCCCATCCCTTTTATCTATTTGGTAAACTCCCACCTCATCTTATGAGGCCCACTTCAAATAGCTCCTCCTCTAAGAAGCTCTTTTTACCACTCTTGATTAAAATTAGTGCCTCGGCCAGGAACCTTCACCTGTAATCTCAGCAGTTTGGGAGGCCGAAGCAAGAGGACTGTCTGAGCCCAGAGATTCGACACCAGCCTGGGCAACTTGGCAAGACCTCATCTTTACAGTAAATAAAAAAAATTAGCCAGGTGTGGTGGCAGACATCTTGGAAGGCTGAGATGGAAGGATCACCTGTGCCCAGTAGGTTGAAACTGCAGTAGCCATAACTGTGCCACTGCACTTCAGCCTGGGCAACAGAGTGAGACTTTGATTCCAATCAATCAGTCAATCAATCAGTGAAGAGTACCTCCTCCCGTCTTCCAGTCACACACTATTATATGGTAATTGTTCGTGTTTTTGCCACATTTGCTGGAGTGTGAACAACTCTAGGACAAGAAGCATGTCTCAAAGGCAGCTCTAAAGCTGAGTGCTGGTGCAGAGTACACACAGTAAGATTTTACTGAACAATCAATCAATAAATGATACAGGAAAGCTCTTCGAGTTATTAAGTTATTATTAGTACTATCACTGTAACCCATGTAAGCTGATGGCATTAACATAAAATGTTAACTCAGTAAAGCCATTTCTATGAGAGTCTGAAATAATATGGACAAGGTATCTGGTATTCTGATTATATAACTTACCATGGTGATACCACTTAAAGGTCACAGAGGCATCTCTTGCCCATTAGACGCACTCTCTGAAGGGCCAGATGTCTCAAGCAAGACTGATAAATCCTAGACCACAATCAGTTCACGGTTGAATTCTCTGATGAGGATCACAGAGGTAGACAGGCTATGTGTTGCAGATGAAAGAGGGATGTGAGTGCTCTGTATGTCAGATGCATAGAAGTCAGAGGGAGAGTTCTGTTTGGGAAATTAAGGAGTCTGACTTATAAACTTAAACAGGCAAAGGCCAGTTCAGTTCAGCAGCGAGAGTTCAAACTGTAATGTGATTCTAGAAGAAAAATCACAGGATGTTCCTGCCACTTAATCCTGTATGTTACACTTAGAATCTATACCTGAGCTACTTTTCTTTCCTCTTAAAGTCATTGCTTTGGCAATTCCATCTACTCTCAGATTTGAATCATGACATCTATGTGAGGCACTTCCTATTCTGTCTGTCCTTTAATGCAGGAGAAAATCTTCCATTTGTCTTTCCTGATCTTTCTCTACCCTTTTCCACTTTGATCCCTGCCCTGGGAGGCTAACCTTTATCATGCTCATTAATGGGTCTTATGGCTCTGGCTTCCTGTCAGGTCTGGCCCAGGAGGAGTCCAAGCAGATCAGAGGAAGAAAGCAGGGAGGGAGGAGCACTGATTCATCTAACTTAATGGTTCCTAAACTTTAGAGTATATCACAATCACGCAGATGAAGGCTTATTAACACAGAGATTGCTGGGCCCCACTCTCAGCACTTCTGGGGTGGGACTGAGAATCTGCACCTCTAACAAGCTCCCAGGTAATGCTGATGCTCCTGGCAAGGCCCTGCTGACAACAGCTGCCACAGTTCCCTCCCTGAAAGGCTATTTCTGAGCAACTTATGCCCTTCCACCAAAAGTCCCTATTTCTCTCAAGGTGACCACTGCACCTGACTGTGATGGCTAATGGCATGTGTCAAATTGGCTAGGTTACACTACCTGGATATTTGATCAAACATCATTCTAGATGTTTCTGTGGAGGTATATTTTAGATGAATTAACATTTCAATCAGTAGACTTTGAGTAAAGTAGATTACCCTCTATAAAGTGGGTGGGCTTCATCCAATCCATTGAAGGTCTTAGTAGAAACTGTCTTCCCAAGAAGGAAGAGGGAATTTTAAAAGCCAGAGGCCACCTTTGACTGAATCTTAATCTCTTCCCTGGGTCTCCAGTTTGCTGGCCTACCCAGCAGATTTTGGATTTACCAAGCTACCACAATTGCATGAGCCAAGCCCTTAAAATAAATCTTTATCTCTTTGTGTGTGTGTATGTGTTGTGGGCACATACACCGCTGGCTCTGTTACCATGGAAAGTGCTGACAAATACAAAGACTCTGTCCCTTCCAGTTCCATAACTGTTCCCTGTTTCCTTCATGGGAGCATGTTACAAAGTCCCCAGTTTCTGCAGTCTCTGACCCTTTCCCTATTTCCACACCCTTGTAAACAGTTTCTCTGTAGTACATTTTGTTGAATTGTATTATTTCAGATGTGCCATCTATTTCCCATTGGAATACTGGCTGGTACAATGCACCTTAAGTTAGAGTGGAAAACCAACTTACCTGCTTTCTCTCTAAGCCTGCTGTTTCTGCTGTGTTTTCCTGCGTAATTAATAGCACCACTTCCTCCCAGGCACCCAGACATGTAAGCACAGTATTAGTTTCTGACTTCTTGTAATTGTTGGTCCAGTTTTCTTTTTTTTTTTTATGATTCTGGAAGCCCCTTAGCAGAAAGCATGTGGTTCTTGCTTCTGTATCCCTAGAGCTTAACACAGGATGCACCAAGAAACTTCTTCCAGGTGGCCCAAAATATGGGCTGAGGAAATCAATAAATTAAAATGTATATAGGAATCCTAAAGATTGGATTTGTCTTTTATATTCATTGTTTCCAGACTCCAAATTGTAGTTTCTTCCTTTAACTCTGCTCCACACAAGCAAAGATTTACTACTAACATGCTGGGTGTGGTTCGTCTTCTACCACAAAACTTGTATCTATCTCTATTTCTCCATTCCCGTTTGCACAACTCCTCTTCATGCTTCAATCATTTGTGACCTGGATAATTGTATATTAGCCTTCTAATCTATTTCCTTGCCTCCAATCTCCTTTTCCTCCAAACCATCTTACACCTTAAATCTCTGATCATGACTTTCTCATATTCAATGGCTTTCTATTACCCAGTAAACATCATCCCAACTTTTTAGGCTTTGCATGCAAGATAGGCTGGTCCCAAGTACACTTCCCAAATGAAAACCACTGTTCCCTTGTATGAACTCTTCACTGCAGGTACTGTTCACTTGTAGCTCACATTCTGAACATCTCTAGCTTATGTCCCTTACGTGAAATTATGTGCTACTCATTTTTGCCAGCATCTATGAGGATCTAGCTCCTACCTTGTCCCTACCACTATGCAAACCCACAACGATTTCTCATTGTTTCAAATACTTTCGATAGTTATTGCCTACACTGCACATCTGGAATCTACTAATTGTATTGATTGTAAATGTATGTACATCTTATCTCTCATATGAGGCTGTAGGTAACCAGAGGACTTGCCAAATGGTGTTCTACTCTCTTCTCGTCACCAGCCCCGAGCACAACCATTGGCACAGCTCAGTAGCAGACATTTGCTACGTCCTTTTTCAGTGGGTGTCTCCACTGCCTCTGCCTGTGAAGGACTAGTACTTACTGTGTTCCTACTGGGGACATTAATACAGAGAGGAAAGGGATCTCATCTGTGTGGGGTTGACAGATTTCAAAAGGAGCAAGAGGCTCTCTATTTAGCTTATTTTATTGAGTGTTTGTTATGGAAAGAGCAATGCACTCCTTGCTTTGATTTATGAGTTTCACACCTTTGTTTGGAAAATTTTTGCTTCTAACGGTTTTGTTTTTCTTTCAAAGATTAAACTCCCAGAAAATATGACTTCAAAGATCTAGAATGCCCAGGAATCTCTATATTTAATGAGCACCTTGGGTATTTCAAATGTCAGTGACTTTGCCTTAAATGGCACCCACTTTGAGAAACACTAGAATAGTGTATAAAAAGAGAAAATGCATAATAGAGAAAAGCATCATGTCAGTAATGGAGCAGTTGTAAAAAAAACACTGTTAAATGTGCCCTATTAAAAAGGAAATGCTTATTCAGATTAATGTTTTCATTGTTAAAAATCCATGTACTCTAATGAATTAAGGCATTTTCCAACTGAGAAAGTGATTCTCCCTTTGCCTTACAAATCACCCCATGAGACTGAAGGTATGAGGGGGACCTGCAAAAAATGGAATTTATTTATTAAAAATTGTGTATTTATTCTCACATGTTTGAACGTCAGTCACCTTCAAGGTACTCTTTGTTTGATGCAAAACCCCTATCAAAATGCTTTTCCACTGCTCAAAACAGTTTCTGAACTCATCAGTTTTGACACCTCTTAGTGTTTCTGCTGTTTTTTTGTTTCACCTCTTCTGCATCAGCAACATGTTTCCCTTGGAGGATTTTTTTTCTTCCAGGGAAATAAAAAAAAAGGTCACCCAGGGCAAGCTCAAGTGAATAGGGAGAGTGGGGCATGGAAGTCATGCTGGTTTTGGTCAAAAACTGCTGAACACTCAGCGTGGTATGGACAGGTGTGCTTGTAAATCACCCATCACAAAATGGGCAAACACGTTGAAAGAATCTCCCCCCGCAAAACTCAATAAAGCCAAACACAGCCTTACACAACAACGCTGGCTGGTACACTGATGCTGATGGGTTCCTAGAACTCACCTAGCAGGGGAAGCCTGTACTGCTAGGGGCCCACACTCCAAAAAATAATTCCAGGTATTTTTTGGTACCCCCTCATACACTAGTTCATTCTTTACCCCATGAAACACTGAGGAGGGGGAGTAATATGGTTGGTACAAGGTATAAAACACTCTATGCAGTTCAACTCAAGGGTAGACGTGCTTCCAAATGAAAGAGGCTATGGGTAGCCAGAAGGAAGAATATTGCTCCATGTATATAAACATAAGCAAAAATCAGACACTTGTCCTTTAGGAAATTTAAAATATTCCATCTCCCCTCTCTGTTTGCTCTTGTTTAGGGAGGCTCTCATTGGAATCTATAAGAGGCAAGTGCTGAGCATATTTGCTATCATTGTGTTCTTTGATCTCAGTATATTGGATGCAGCTGCAGAAACAGGTAATGTGGACAAATATGAAGAAAACAAACTGCTGCCTGCAGATAATTTTTTTTCTAGGGTGTTAGGGGAATCCAAGATGATTACAAATTCTTCTCCATTTATTTTTAAGAGCACGAATAGCAATACACACTTCAGTCTTCAGAATGAAGGTTTCACCTTTTGAACTCACTTAGAATTATGAGTTTTTAAAAAATTCATTGCGCTGTGCTCATTCATTTCCTCACTCCAAAATGTCATTGAGATTTTGTGCCAGACACATAAATAAGGAGGCACCCACTCTAACGGCAGCATCTAGGTGACCTATTCATGTCTCAGAATGATGCTCCTATATTCCCCATTTCCATCACAACCCCAGAGTTACATAACCCATTGCTTCATTCCTAAGTTAGCTCCATCACTTGCCAGTCTACATACCTCTAGCATTTTGCAGTTTCAATCCATCTTATATTCAATTAACAAAAAAACTTTCCAAATATAATTTAGATTATCAATCACTCAATCAGTCAACAACTAAATTTACTGAGAACATACTGCTATTCTGGGCACTGGTGGTGGCAGTAAAATGGAGAGGGGATAAAGAACGAATACAATGCAAGGCTTTTGATCTTAAGGACTATGGTAGATAGAATAAAGACCCAAAGATGGCCACACTTTAGTCCCTAGAATTGTGAATTTGGCAAAAGCAATTTTGCAGATGTCGTTAAGGTTATAGACTTCAAAACAGGAAGATTATTTTGGATTATAAGAGTGAGGCCAGTCTTTCTAGGAGCCCTTAAAAGTGGAGAATTTCTCTGGCTGAAGGCAGAGAGATGCAGCAAGAGGAGAAATCAGAGCGATCCCAAGCATGAGGAGAATTAAGTGTGCCTATAACTGACTTTGAGATATAGGGCCCACATCGAGGACTGGAGAGAGGCCTCTAGGAGCTGACAGTGACCCCTGGTTGAGGTGAAATGAGGCCCTTGGTCCTACAACTCCAAGGAACGATTTCTTCCAACAATCTGCATGAGTTTGGAAGTAGATTCTTCCCAGAGCCTCCCGGTAAGAATCAGCTGACCAACATTTGATTTCCTCCTTGTAAGACTTGAAGCAGAAATACCCATCAAACCAACCCAGACTTCTGACCGACAGAACTGTGAGTTTCTATATACCTGTTGCATTAAGCTGCTAACTGTGTACAATTTGTTACAGCAGCAATAGGAAACTAATACAAAGACCCTATGAATGAATTATATGGAGGCCAGTGCTACTCTAAAGCAACACATTTCATAATTAAGTACAATAGGTGGAGTCTCTTGAGAACCATTGACATTATGCTCTACATTTTAAAAGGATTCAGAAAAGAGAAAGGTCCATGGGGCTTGCAGTTGTCACAGAAGACTTTATATAGCAGACAGCACTTAAATTGGTTGAATAAAGGTACCTTTAGATTAAGCAGCAAGCATTTTTTTAAAAAGTGAAACAATAAGGCAGGAAGAGGACAAGCAAGTTGGGATGACTGTGAAAGAACAACTCGACTGGAGTGACACAGATAATGAGGCTTAAAAATTAAAACTTAGCTTGAAAACTATTCCCAGGAGTCAATTTAGGCCAAAGTCAGGATGAATAGCAAAGGTAAAAGGGGCTGTATGTGCACATGATGGAGGTACTGGAATCCCTCCCCCTATCTTCTCCCCATCTGATTGTCAATCAGAGCACCTCCACTGAGGTAGCTTTTTCATGCTGATTTGAACAAAGATACCATGGCTGTATTAGTTTGCCAAGGCTGCTGTAACAAAGTACCACAAACTGGGTGACTTAGAATAAGGGAAATGCCTTATCTCACAGTTCTGGAGGCCAGAAATCTGAAATCAAGGCATCAGCAGACCACCTTCAGGGTTCCCTCTGAAGACAGTAGGGAAGGATCTGCTCCAGCCCTCTCTTCTAGTTTCTGGTAGGTTCCTTAGCTTGTAGCAGCATAACTCCAGTCTTCACAGGACATTCTTTCTATATGTTTACAGGGTTCACCCTACTCCAGCATGACCTCTTTTTAATTCATTACCTCTCCAAAGACTATTTACAAATAAAGTCACATTCTTTTTAATTTTTTTAAAATTTAGCATAGTTTATTTGAGCAAAGAATAATTCATGAATCAGGCAGCCCTCAGAATCAGAAAAGGTTCAGAGAGTTCCTAGATCACATTCTGAGATGCTGGGGGTTAGGATTTCAACATATAAATTGGGGGGGGGGGGCACAGTTTAACCCATACCAAATGGCTAGAAAGAGGATGTAAAGCTATTTGTATAAAATAGCAACTCTGAATAGTATGCAAGCACCTCAACCAATAATTTAGCTTCCATTATGTACACACTGAGCCTTTCAGGCACACAGTTTATTCATCCTTCCTGCTCCCTGCCACCCTTTTCTTCTCTTAGAACTATCCATACCAAATTCCAAGGCTTAGTCCCAGAGTTTTCTTCTTCAGAAAAAAATCCAAATGAAAATCTATTTGTAGGGAGACTCTTCTGCTTTACATATCACATTAGTAGTAAACTGTCTTATACTTGTTGATAAACTGTTTAGTAATCACTGCATTGACATCCACTATGAGACTGGAGCCAAGACACAAGACCCTTCTAACTTGTCTTGCACCTAAAAACAGTGTTCTGTGGTCATCATGAACTCTGTATGTGCTTATCAAAAATTAGTCCAGCTAAAAATATATCCAAACACTACACACCTAAAAATAATGAATTCAAGGCTACACTGAGACCTTGTTCACAGAAATACACCTCTGGGCCAAATTTTAATTCAAGCATCTGGATACCTCTCCAGTATGTCAATCACAGAGGTAAATACTATGGTTTCTACGGTGCTGAGGTTCAGCCTTCCAACCAAAGCTGGAACAGCGACACCTAGTGTTCTAATGTCAGCACACTACTGAGCCCTGCAGCTCTACTGTGGTCAGGCTTTCTCCTGGCCAGCATACAGCTATCACTTCTGTGAAATTGTCAAGATATAAACCATTTTAAAAATTAATTCTTAGAAAGCCTTAGAGATTCCAGTTTTAAAATAACTGAATCTACAAAGCTCAGGTTTGTCCGAGGAACGTTTGTTTTATTTTGTTGTGCCAACCAGGCATAAGATATGTGAGGCCCAGAACTGTGTACAAAGACATCTTCTCCTATGAGTACCAAGGACCTACAGCCAAGGAGAAAAGTACAGATTTTTAAAAAATGTTCTGGGGAACGCTTGAAACATAAGTCCAGACTCATGGAGATGCACATGATTCTTTCCCTCCTCAAGGAATGACGTGGATCAGATTTGTACTTGTTCCTTCTCGGTTTTGCTTGGTGCCCTCTTGCATAGTTAATAGACAGAACCTATTAACAGGCACTCACCACTTTCAAATGCATGCATCTTTCACAACCATACACCAGCCTCCTCAAAAAAGATGTTCTACACAAACAGGCAAAAGGCCAAGAAGATACATTTTTAAAGTTTTAGATAGTTTTTAATCATAGCCATGGAGCAGTGTTTGCAGAGACTATTTTTAAGAAGTCATTTAATTACTGCATTTAAAATTCACATAAAGCACCATGCTAGAGATTAAAATCTGTATGGAAAAACATTTTGAATTTAAAAAGTACTGTACATGCATTTACAAGAGTTATAGCATCTTAAGTTGAAAAGAGATTGCTCTATGGAAAGTAAAAATATAAATACAATACTTTAAGCTGCAGCATCATATTTATTTTTGGAAAAAAGAAGTCAAACATTTATTTATCCCTGTAAATACAGAGTGTTACTATAAGAGGGAAAAAATCAAAGTGATCTATAGAAGCCCTAAATTCTTTTATAAACACCCTTGGAACTGTGATCTATTACTCTGATCAGCCTTCAATTATATAACCGATTTTTACTCTTAAGAAAACATTAAATTGACTTTCTTGATACAACACTTTTTTAGGGGTAAATATAGAAAAATATTCAAGTCTTTACATCTCCACAATAGATAGCCTTATAGGAAGACAAACCAGGAAATTGAGAGCTTTCAAAGCCACTTGTGGCTACTCTTAAATTACTTTCTGCAGATAAAATAACTATGTTTGTAAACCAAGTACTTTTCAAGAGTAGAATCCCCCAAACGGTCATATGTTATTTTTTTTCATGTAAGAAAATGCTTCATTGTGAAGGTTCGGGGACATAAAGATGGCACTAGAGAACTAGGGTGATGTTTTCACCTCCATAAAAGGAGAAGTATAAAAGAGAACTGCTCGAGGAAACTTCAATATTAGGCTACATCTCAACACAGAGGGAAAAGATGTCCTAAAATGTTTTACCTTTATATGTTTAAAAAAGATGAAAGATTAAGTTTCAAGGAACTTAGAGTAAAAAAGAAAACAGCCCGGACAGCACTTTGACTACCTAAGGAGGAATTAAAGAGCCATCACTCCAGATGAAAATATCCCAGCATTTCTGTCATGCTTCTGCCCATGTAATCGGTCCTGACGGCCTCATACACACTGGTGTTCTCAGATCACAGCTGTTTTTTTTACGTTAACTTGTTTGTCTCTATACGTAGGGAAACTGGGGCATGAAGTCCAAGTCATCATTTACCAGACAGAGACTCGAATCTCTACCTGACATCATTGGAATCCAAGCCTTCTTGGGTTCCTGAGCTGCCACGGCAATAATAGAGGCCCACAGGAGAGTAGGGACTTGCCAAGAATTCTCAGACATCCTGGAAAACATTATTACATCTATTTACCACTGGTGTTGTTGGTCAATACTAAGTCAGCACAGCTTAATATTTTTGCTGGACTTTGGAATAAACTTCACAATAAAAACCTTTGGGCCCTAGAACTAAAAAATGCATAGCTTCTGCCTGAGGAATTTTATAAATTCAGACATGCTGAGAGAATATTTACCTCTGTGTTCTTGAAAACGTGTAGTGAGAAGGAGAGCTTAATTTTGTTGTTGTTTGTTTGTTTAAACTTCTTTCATTTTCCCATTGACTTCCATTCTCATTTCAAAGGAATTTTTATTTTCGCTTCTCAATTACCTTAACACCTTAACTTTAACTTTTATTTTCTTGGTCAAGAAGTAATTGCATTAGATAAAGTCCAATTCAAAGAACCCTGTTATTTGAAGCCAGCCTGTAAACTGGATAAGAACCTTTTCTTGTATATCTAGACTGAATAATTTATCTGTTTTGTATGTGTGGATTCTCAAAACAGATATCTTTAAATATGGGCATATCTCAACTGAACAAAACAAGCATCAATTGAACACCTACTTTAAGCACAGCAATGCCTAAGAAAACAGACAATATAGAGGAAATGCGACACAGCAAACAATGAGAGAACAATTCCAAGCCCACAGGCAAGAAGTCAATTTTCAGACAGTTCATTGTGTACAGGTCCATGCTATGGGAATGCGAAGCAGGAAAAAGCTCCCCGTGGAGACAGTTAAGTGTTTTTTCATGATGTACAAATTAATGCTTTCGACAATCAGTAGTGGTCCATCCAAAAAAAACAACTATAATGTCAAGTAGGATAAAACGTTACTCATCCAAACCGCTGATTTTGTTTTGATATTCAAATGTTGATCACAGTCACAGGAGGAGGAAAGATGGTAGAAGGTAAAAACCTGGGCTCTGGAGGGAGAACTGAGTTTGAATCCTGGTTTTGATTTTTTTCTAGCTGTGGGACTTGGCAAAGTTGTTCACTCTTGGGTACCTCATTTACCTCCCTTTGCCTCTGCCGAAGATTCAGAAAGATAATTATAGTGCACTAAACAAATCTGATTTATTGTTACATGTTTTTGTTGTTATACGTTGTAACACAAATGTATAAACCACAGGTTAGAGGCTTGCGGACTGTTTGGATGAGAATCTGCTCCTAATCTTGCCTTTTACCATTCTACTCCAAATCAAGTCAATTTCTTGGCAATTCTCTTGAGGCGCACAGCATTCCAGCCTGTTTATATGACCTTCTCAGGAAAGGCTCGCCCATGTTCTTGAACCCCTAACCTTCAGTCTCTATGGAATTCCTATTCCTGTGGATTTGTCCAAATTAAAACTTAAAACTAGCCGGGCTCGGTGGCTCAGCCTGTAATCCTGTGCTTTGGGAGGCTGAGGTGAGTGGATTGCCTGAGCCCGTGGGCTCGAGACCCGCCTGGGCAACTTGGCGAGACCTCATCTCTACAATAAATCGGAAAAAATAATCAGCCGGGTGTGGTAGCGCATGCTTGTATTTCCGGCTACTTGGAAGGCTGAGGCGGAAGGCTCTCCGGAGCCCAGCAGGTCGAGGCTGCAGTGGCCGAGAGTGGCAACTGCACTCCAGTCTAGGCGAAATAGTGAGACTCCAACTCAAAAAAAAAAAAAAAACTTAAAACATAACTGGGTTAATATATCAGAAGAGTCCTGGAAACTGAAAATGAAATAATTTGTTTTAGAAGAGAATCATGGGGAAATACCTTAACATGAAGCAACAAGCTGTACTTGGAAGTTTGAATATACTGCGCCTCCTCCGAGGCACAGTATATCTGTATCAGTGTGCCTGGCTTTGAGCTGTTAACAGGTATGACAGATTAGATAATACCAAGTGTTGGCAAAGACATAGCAATGATTTTCAAATGAGGATGATTTTGCCTCTCTTATCAGGGGGCATTTAGTCATATCTAGTTGGTTATCACAACAAGGGAAGGGTGCTACTTGCATCTACTGGATAGAGGCCAGAAGTGGCATGGAACATACTGCAGTGTACAGATAGAACCTTCTACCCCAACAAAGAATTATCTGGTCCAAAACATCAATAGTGCTGAGAATGATAAACCCTAATGCAGAGTAACAGTGTCTCTCATATACTGCTGGTGGTACTGCAAACTTCTTGATGCCTTTGGACGGCAATTTGGCATTATATGATAGTATTCAAGTTCAAGATGCTCATAGCCTATGACCCAGCTACTCTGCCCTAGGTACCCCGAAGAAACTCCTACACAAGAGTTGCAAGAAAATCTTACAAGAGTCATGTTGGCAAAAGCAACCCACATTTCTATTAGTTGGCTAAATTATGATATATCCATGCAATGTAAACCCATCTAGCAGTGAAATGAAAGAACTACAGCCACATATTTTGAGTGAGAAAAAGAGGAAAAAGGAGATGACACTCCTAGTAGAAAGGAATTACAGAAAATCAAAAGCTAGGGAGACAGTACAAGCAGGATGCCCAATACTGACAACAGAGAGAGACAGTGGTTGTGGTGATGCTAAGCTTCGGGTTATGAAAAACAAATGCTCCTCTTGTGTCACCAGCATCCAAGGGTCATGCCTTCAAGACCACCTGCCATTCCTGGCACCATATACTACTCACTCATGTCACCTTCTTATTACTAATTGGTTTCTTAGGCTCTCTGGAAGAATCCTAAGCCTTTGTTCTCATAAAAGGAAGATTTTCCACATGACCAACTAAGTTGATGTCATCATCAACTTTTCAGATCAGTTTATATCAAAATTATACATATATAGATTATATATATACATATACATATATATAGTTAATTCCATTAGCATTCATCAATCAACAAATGTCTGAGTGCCTACTCTATGCTGGGTGCTGTGTTTGGTGCTTTATCAACAGTGAGGATGAAAGATATGTGGTCTTTGTTCTTAAGGAATGTCAGAAAAACTGGAAAATACTCTGGGAGTATCAAATGGGGCACTGTGGTGGATGTTAATGGTGTGAGGTATGTCACGGAAAGTCTGTCTAATGAGCTTACATCTACAGAGAACAGAGGGATGAAAAGGAGTCATCCATACAAAGAACTTGGAGAGGAACATTGCAGGGAAAAAGAACCCTGAAATTTGAGAAAATAAAACAGTAATCAAAAAAGTCATTATTTTAATGTAGTATAATTCATGTCAGTCATTTTGCCTGGTCCACACTTTATAGAGAGGCAATCATAATTTACATATAATTTTGTATCTCATTCATTATTATATCATGAATAATAAGTTTTTCATGTTGTTACATGGCCTTAAAAAAATGTAAATGGCTTCATTATATTCCACATACTGGCTATAACATTCTTTAATTAATCACTGTGTTCGGTTTTGTCCATTTATGTTGCTTATTTTTTGTCCTTCTTAACAGTGCTGAGATGAAGGTCTTTCTTTATATAACTTTTCCCTATGTCTTTTGCATTATTGCCCTAGGCCAGCTTCCCCGACTTAAATTTAAACACATATGCACACAAATAATGAAGAATGTTTCATTCCTGTTTCATCTTAATCACTTTTATCTTTAAAAATCCTTAAGTTTAGAGAATAGCTCACATTATCCAAGTCATAAAATGTCTTTCATTTCAGTATAGTCTTGAACTCTCTTTAAAATTCATCACATATATAAACTGAAAAACTGAACTACAGCTACCAAAAAAGCTTTAAACTTGAAATCTGGTTTTAGGGGCCTGACATTTCTTCAGCTTGTGATTTAAAATACGTTTTTTCTTTTTGTAGTCTCTGGCAGCCAACCTTACAGATCTCCTTTTTAAGGTGGTTTATGATCAGCAGGCTACATTGGATCGTAGGATTACCTAGTAATGTCTTAGAATTAAGCACCACTAACTTGAATCATAAGCCAATTAAACATTTCAGCTCAAATGCTTTCCTGTGGTTCCAGCACCTTTCAGGCCTTAAGATTAACAGGTTGTGGTCTGTAATAAAAAATAAAATAAAATCTCCTACAACTTCAGCTTCCCTCTGAAATTCACTTACATAAGAGCGATAGAGGTATCATGTGATGAAATCCAAGCCCTTCTGTGAAAATAAAAAATTTAAGCGACAATACTCAGTACTAGGATGATAGGTTATAGCCTGAAAAAACTGTCACCTAGCCTGCGTGGCTTACTCATCTGACTGCACTCAGGGATTGAGGACAGCATAATGATTTAGCTATTATTTAATAACTAAGATAAATCACTGGAGTAAATCATCTCTTTGCTGTCATTAAGAATAATCCCAGTGTGGGCTATTTCTAAACTACTCCATGGTGAATGATGCAACAATAATAAAAGCTCACAAATCATACTAACTTATTCGATCCCCCTACCCTGCAGGGTAGGTAGGACAGAAAGCCTTGTTATTTTACAAGTGAGAAAATTATTATTTTACAGCATCAATTTGGAGGTTAAAATATCTGTTTGAAGTAGTATATAATGAAGAGAAGCAATGAACTCTGGTCTCCTGATTCCAAATCAACTGTCCTTTCTAATCCGCCCACCATGACACCCAGGATCAAAATGTGCAACAAAGATTAGCTTCTAGTTCCAGTTTTGGCATGAACTAGCTGAGTCACCTTGTGTAAGTCAAGTGACTACGGGCCTCAGTTGCTCTATTTGTAAAATAATATTTGATCACATGGTCTCTAAAGATTGGAAATTCCATTTCCTTTCTTTTTTTGAGTTGAAGTCTCACACTGTTGCCCAGGCTGGAGTGCAGTGGCATACTCACAGCCACCGCAGCCTCTACCTGTTTGGGCTCAGGCAATCCTTCTGCCTCAGCCTTTCAAGTAGCTGTAACTATAGGCATGTTCCGCCATGCCTGGCTATTTTTTTTATTTATTGTAGAGATGAGGTCTCGCTAAGTTACCCAGGCTAGTCTCGAACCCATGGGCTCAGGCAATCCTTTCATCTCAGACTCCCAAAGTGCTGGTATTATAGGTGTGAACCACCGTGCCCAGCTGAAATTCCATTTTCTATGTAAGAATTTTCTTCTTACTTACAGGGGAAGAAAGCATCTCCTCTCTACATACACCAGCTCCCCACCTCTCTATTCAGTTACATCCCTGACCAAGACAAGCATATAGATAAGATGTGATTCACTAAGTCAGCTACATTGCCATAACATCACCTTCATCATAATAGTCAGAAGAGAATATTAACAGCTAATTTTAAGTGTGTGTTTACTATTTGCAAAGCACTATTTAAAGTGCTTTATATGACAACTCATTTAATCCTTACAATGACCCTAGAACTAGGTAAAATTATTATTCCCACTTTACAGATTAGAAAATCCATGCCTAAAGAGGTCAAGTAACGTGTTCAGGGTCCCAAAGCTGGAGTTGGGATTTGAACTCAGGCAACATGGCTCTCGAACTCATGTGTCTAATCACTATTCTATGAAGCCACATTCTTTGGTTTAAAAAATTCATCAAACTACTTGCCAAGAGTGAACTCCAACTGATACAATTTTTATGTCACCTGAATTTTATTTTCTAGAACAGTGCCATATTATCATAAAAAGGTCCCTCAACCAGCATTTTCTCTAGTGAATGAATACCTATACATTCCTGTCAGAAATGTCTGCACTGTTTGTGGGGTCTCTTTCATTATAGGAACTCTCAAAACCAAAGGGGTTATTTGGGCAATGGTTCAATGGAAGAGGTCAATTACAGTGTGGAGACATTAAAGCAGTCCTTCCCAGTGCCAGGCTCCCCTCCTCGGCTTTGCCTACTGGACCTTCCGGAGAACCCATTTTCTCTTTTGAGTCAGTAGAGAGTTGCTGAGTTCAATCTGCTATAAACTTACCCACTCCTAGGAGGAACTTTAATGCTAGAAGCTAAGACCAAAAATTAGCACCCTCTCCCCTCATCTTGGGAGGAAACATTTGAAGCATAATGCCTACATTTTTATTTTTCATATTTAGTATGCACTCAGAGCCATTTTTGACCCTTTTCTTCCATTTTTATAAGGCCACATTTGTTCTTTATGTCAATAGTCCAGTTTTCAGATCAAGGAGGGTCAAGCTCCTTCTCAAACAAGAAGTGGCTCCCTCAATGTGTGGTAGAGAAGTTTCCCCATGTCAGTAAGTCTTCAATACACCATGGACAGGGCTTCCACCTTCCAAAATCTATCCAGAAGAACAGGCTGCCTCTCTCTCTCTCAGCAGCCCAGGGACCCAGGGGCCACCTAGTCATTCTCCTCTCTGTGCTGTATCAATATCCTTATAAAGCCGTAGAACCCAGCCCTGAAGCAGTATTCCAGCATAAAGGTGACTCGACAGGAAAACCATACTAGAATCTGTCAGTAGCAGTGGCTGTATGCAATAAACGTCATAAAGTATGGACAAAGACTTCCAAAGAACCCTCAACAATCTTGTCTAACGACCCTGACCTTGAAATGCCTATGTACACTGCAGTTCATGAGAGAGCAACGTATCAAATGCTGCCACTATTGGCTGTTCTGTTTCTAGAATTCCACCACCACCTAGATTTTGAGACCTTCAACGAGATGTGCTACAGTAATCTCAATTCCACTCATCAAGATAGAAATCTTTTCTTTCCCAATTAGGTCCAATTGCACAGACAAAGCAGTACATCTGTTTCCTTTTCAAGAAGGGTTCACCCAGGGGATGGTGGAGCTTTACTGACATCACAGCTAGATGGTTTGTCATAGATCTTGTCCTCTCACAGAGCATCTCTGCCATCTTTTATCAGTGGTTATCCACAGCTTCTTTTTTGTGACAATATTAACCCAGGATTGCTGCTGTAAGCACCCAGACTCTGCTTGCCGCCTGCAGGGACTTCTAAAGAGAGTTTATCAAGACTGCTGAGCCTGATGCTTTTCCATTAAAGTGGCTCCCACTCACAGTTACTGGTGAGCCCACAGTCACACACACAAGGCCAGTTCCCCACAAGGGTGCTACCCAGAGCAGTGGAAACCCATCTGTTTTCAGTTAGAAAACAGAATTGCTTTTGTGCAGCTCAAGAACTGATCTGATATGAAATGAATCTGGCAGAGTTTAAAGATGATAGCAAACACCTCTATGTGGCTGCCACAGTAAGGCATTAAAGAGGTTACTAAGCGTCAAGTATCACTGTGCAACTTAGGGACTTTTGTAAAGCAATAAACAAACAGACCCATAAATGCAGAAGATGCACTATATTCCAAATTTACAGTACAAAGAGCCCACAATAATCAGACCCTGATTTTCAGAACATTGGTTTACCTTGGATGGCATTAAAACAAATAATTTTACTATGGGCATATTATATTCTATAATACTCAGTGATTCAAACAAAAGCAATTCTCTCCAAAATGGCCAGAAGGACAGGCATTTTAAAAGAAAAGCTATTGGGGGAAATGTATCATTTCATTACCTTTGGGGCTCCTTGTAAGGATGGAAGGCGGGATAATGCAATTTCTGGGAACAAGGGCTGGAGGGGAGATAGAGCTCAAAAACCAGCCTGCATCTTCCTAGCTGTGGGACCACGGCAATTTATTTAACCTCTCAGAACTAGTAAATCAGATGTTAATAATAATAGCTACCTCTGTGGGTTGTTGTAAGAAGCTTATGCAGAAGCTGTGCAGAAATGTTGTGCCACAAATATGAGCCCTTGTCACCAATATCTACAAAGTACTGTGGCTGCAGTCACTGTGGTTCCCGAAGAACTCTGCAACGGCTATAACAAGGCAGTCTGACCAGTGGCTCCCAGTATCACCCCTACCTTTGTGTCTTTCTTTATTTAACACTGAGTTTGTATTTTTGCAAAAGGAAGGAAAGATGGAGAAGGAATAGCTAGGGTTCCATTCTAAACAGAAATTCCATCCATGTTTCTGGCAACAGTGGAAAGGTGCACAGCCTATTTTGTGACAGCTGTCGACAGCTCTATTCCCAGCAATGGTGTGGTGGGTAAATATTCAGAAACCATTTGTCTTCTTCTCTTCTTTTCTACACTTCCTTCCATATTGTCCTTGTTGAGATCCCACTTCGCTTGTACTTTTGTTTTGGCCCTGAGACACTTATCGACACAGCTTACAAGCAGACCTATCTTCCCAGGCAATCCCCAGCAATGACCTCTGTCTGGTCCTCTTAAAAACACAATCATCTCCTTGTTTAGTTATTCAGGTGACAAGCTTGCTAAGACTAATAAACTAATCCATATACATAGTTAAACAGCTCCTGATAGATTAACAAATTACCATGCTGGAGATATTGCCACTTTTAAGACTCTCTGAAGCAAAATGTAATAATCCAAATGAATTACGTTTCACGCTAGAATTCTAGATACTTAAGCAGGTCAGTGGAGAGATAAAGGGAGCATTTTGAGGCAGGGTGCTTTTGAAACCATCTCAAGTTATAATATAAAAGCAACAACCATTTTTCATACTATGACATCAATCCCACAAAAGGAGACAGTTGTTTTTGTGGAATGATAAAGAGAAGTAGGCCATTACATGCTTAATTAAAGATTCAATCCTTTTAATCCAACAGAAATGTGATCCCCAACTGAGTATAAACATGGGCTTCAGAGAATAAGCATATGTCTTTTTGTTTTATTGTTGTTGGTGGTTTTTGTTGTTTTAATAGAGAAAATCATTAGGATGAATCTCCTTAGTACAGGGCTGAATGCTTTCTCGTGCCATCAGCCTCTGGTGGTGGTCTCTTAGGCAGACTCCCTCCCACTCTGAAGGAGAGGTCTGGTTCCATCATGTCCAGAGCTCTATGTCACATGCATTCAACTTGCTGAGAAAAGAACACAACTTGGATTAAGGATGCTATTTTAAATGAATGTGGCTCCCTCTTCTGGTGGAAAACCTGAATCAATAATAAAAGCGTCCAAAAGGAGAGACAGGGTTTAGCTTCCTCTTCCAGCTCCAGAAATATATGCCAAGACAATACCCCTGATAAGTGAACCAGACAACAAAGATCCGCCATAATTTCTCACATTCTGCCACCAAGGCTAAATGGTAAAGAGACCCACAACTGAAATACAGCAACATGAGAAAGAAACAAATTCCTGCTTTGGAATAGAGAAAATTGAGACACTAACAAAGGAATTATTCAAGGGCTAGTGTTAAAGAAGATATTTGGGGTTAAAATAACTAAGTTTTTCTTTAATTTATAAGAAATCGTCTTTTGATCCCTGGATCTCCTAAAGAAGCCATTCCTATAAATGTGTCCATGGATATAGAACTGAGAAGAATTAAATATGGCTTTGAAAAACTACCATTAACAGAATTCTTCTGGGGACCAAGTAAATGACAGTAATATACCAAAATGCCTATTTGACATCTTGATTTTTAGTAAGGTCAAACCTATAACATTAAAAGTATTTTCTATCAAATATCTACAAGTAAGCCTTATGAAGACTTTGAACACTTTGAAAGTACTTTTCTTTACTGGAAATAAAGATTTGAGCCCTCAAAATATAACTATTTATCATTAAGCCAAAAATGTAGGAAACTTTAGAATGAAATCAACTCTCTAAACTTAAATAAATTTCACCAACAAAATTATGTATTGATGATGCACGTATATGCTACTTCCTAAATAAATCTTAATAGGTTGAGGATTAAAGGCCTAAGAAATGGTTAAACACAGAGAAAAAAACCAAAATAACCCTAACACTCCAAACAGAAGAGCCCATTTAGACTCCCACATGAAGTCTTAACACTTCATTGATTGCTAAATTATATTCACTCCTAAATGACCCCAATGTTTCTGCATCGCAAATCCTGCCACTTGCTAGAGGCTACAACCCAGATTTATCATATCTTTATGAAAGGGTTTCAGTGCTGGAAGCAAAGCAGTGTGCTGCCATGCAGAAGGTTCAAGTTCAGGAGGACTCAGGGCTGCATCCTCATGCCAGGGACAAGCAGCAAAGACCTAGGTGCTATTGTGCTTGATCTCTGAGGACCTCATCCTCTCCCCAACCCCATGAAGACTAAATAAACTCTTTAGATTTGAGGATGTCCAGAGGTTAGGGTGAGATATTGCCAAAGACAACTCAGTTGAGGTCATATTTTCTATCCTTTCATATAAAGAGGATATTGCAACTCTGGGGGGGGTCTGGAAGAAAGGAGATAAATATGAAAATATTGAGTATCATTCACATTGACAAAAAGTCTCTCCATGACTAAACTCCACTCAGGCTATTCTGAACTCTTGTCGACTAATCCCTGAGTTTTGGACTTCCACGTTCATCTCAACGTTGTCCAATTTTAGCAAGAATCCTACAAAGTCAAAGTTAGACAGAATCCTCCACCCTCAATATCATCCTCCATAGCTGATCTGGTTTCCCATCCTCCATCATCCCCCAGGTGATGTCTGATTACCCTGGCCTGCCTTCAGCAAGAATCCTATTAGGTTGGCTTAGCCAGAATCCCTCTTTACCATTCACCAAGCCCCCAAATCTAGCTCCTTAGCTATAAATTCCCACTTTTTCCTTGTTGTATTCAGAACTGAGCCCAATTCTATACAGAGGTGTCTTATCCCCTACTGCAAAGAATCGCTAATAAAATATGTCTTTATTACTTTAACCATTGTCTAGCTCTGACTTTTCTTTGACACTATCCACATATAACAGATTTACTAAAAATCTGGACATCGGGATAGGCATAAATGACAGATATACCAGAAAATTGATAACCAAAAAAAGGGGATAAAGTGATTGAAGAGAAAGTAGGAAAACACATAAGTCTTTTATTCCAGTGATTTTTTAAAAATACACTTGGTAAAGTACCATTAACTGAAATAAAAAGCATATTTGAATTCAACAAATTTTCCACTAATGTTTTATCTCTGTTCCAGGATCCTATGTTGCATTTATTGTCATGTCCCTTGGTCTCTTCCAAGCTATAATAGTTGCTCAGTCCTTCCTTGACTTTTTATGACATTGATAAAATATCCCCATTTGGGCTTTTCTTATGTCTCTCATTACTGGAACAAGGTTATGCATTTTAGACAAGTACACTATAGGAAAAAAAAATAGTGCATCTTGTCAAAAGATTCATGATGCCACTAGGTCTTACTACTGGGGATGTTTAGCTTGACCTCTTGGTTGGGGTGGGCTCTCCTAGGTTTCTCCACTGTGAAGTTTCTGTCTTCTCTTTGTGTTTAACGTGTATCATGGATGAGATATATTGAGACTAAGCAAATTCTATTTTTTTTTCAAACTTCCACCCACTACTTTTATCATCTGCTATTATGAACTCATGGAAATTTATTTTATTGTATAGGATAACAGCCAATACTAAGGTCATTTACATTATTTATTTTGTTTTTCAAATTGTTCCAGCTTAAATTTTTCAAAGCTCCCTTTAAGTTATATTGTGTCCTTTAAAGAAAGTTCTATCTATTTTGGGGTATTTCCTTACTCTTTGGCACAATAAAACATTCCAAGTATATCTTTTATTTTCTCTGACCCATCCTCAGAATCACTTCACCAAAGAGTCCCAGTTTATTTTATTCCTGGAGAATGGTGTTTGGAAACTTAGATCTGGGCTCTAGTTGTTATCTCTGTGACAAAAATGTCATTACTCTAAGTCCTTTCAATAGACAGAGCTAGGAGATCTATGTATATATAGTAACCTACACATATACACACATCTATATTTCTACATATATCTCAGTGTGTATCTATATATTCATTGAGTGTATAAAATGTGTGTATATCAGTGTGTGTATATACATGTATGCATTTGGATAGCCATGAGGTTTTACTGATAACTCTTGATCCCAATCCAATGCCATAAGGTTTATTTTAGAATTTTTCAATTTCCTTAATTTACACCTTCTTTTCCAACAAATAGAAACTCAGCTCTCATTTTCTACAATACAATTATTTGCTTAATTCTAATTGATAAATACAGTATTTTTAGAATTGCTATCTCATGTTCTTGTGAGAAACACCTTTCCTACTAGACTGTAACATTTCTGACAAACTCTCGTATGGTTCAATTACAGCATTAATGTACATCTGTGTACATTAATGTACAATGTATTCTCCCCTTATCTCTTCTACCCCAGTCCCATTCTCTACCTTCCCCTATCCCTTTCCCACCCAACACCCATAGGTAAGCAATTGCTTTAGTTTCTCATTTATCCTTTCTGTATGTCTTTGGCATGAATGAATTGATTTTCTCATATGCTCTTTAATCTTAAATGGAGATACATAACATAGACATTGACGGAGATAAGAATATAGATATTCTTTTGTGCTATGCTTTTTATCCTTAAGAGTACGTCCTAGAAATCACTCCGTATCAATTCATAGAGCTCTCCCTTGTTCTTTTTCAGAGCTGCAGAATACTCTGTTGTGTGCATATACTATAGTTTATTCAACCAATTTCCTTTGTATGGGCTATTAATTCTTTCAAATATTTTACAATTACAAAAAAACTGTTGTATGTATGTTTACTTCTTGCTGTAGATGTAGCATCAGGTTAGACTCTTAAAAATGGGATTGCTATGTAATTTTGTTAGGCGTTACCAAATTTCCCTCCAGAAGAATTGCACCAATTGTATTAAGGCCAGCACTGTATAAGAGTGTTTGTTTCCCCATAGTATCATCAACAGCATGAGTTGTGGCATTATCTTGTTTTTAGTCAGTCTGATAAGTTGTTTTTAAATACCTCGGTTGTTTTTAAATATACAATTCTATGACTACTGGACCAGAACATTTTTTCATATGCCAAAGGGTTATTTTATGTAAATTTCACGTGCATTCTCTTTCCCATGTTTTTCTACTGGGTTATTCTGAGGGATCTTCCATTTCTAAGGGTGTAATATCTTTGGTGTATTGACCCTTTGTTGTGATAGATGTCACAAATACTTGTTTTTTGACTTAGTTTGTCCAATGTCTTTAGGCTTTATTTATAGTATTTTAATGCAAATTTTTTTTTAATTACATGAAATGTTTCAGCCTTTTATTTCATCTGGATTTTCAGTCATAATTAGAAAGTCTTTCTCTATATTATGGTTAGAAAAGAATCCATCTGTCTTTTCTGCAGAATTCCTCTATGTTTTCTTCTAGTATTTAGTTTCATTTATTACACTTAGACTCATAGTCTTTTTAGAATTTATTGTTGTTCATAAAAATTTGAAGTAGCATAATTGTTGGTGGTGATTCAAACTGTCTGACCTTTTATCCAGTTATACGGAAAACTTTCTGAGAATTGACTTGATTTCTGTACTCCCACCTAGACCAAAGCTAATTTCAATAATGTATCTTTCACTTGGAGTCCCTAGTTAGAGGAAAACATTTGAATGAAGGCTTAAATAATCCAAAAAGGTTTTTTCTGCTTTCTCTTGTCCCACCTCTTCTGCTCCGTATCTGCCGCTGTCTGTCTCTTCCTCTCTCACCCCACAGATGGGAAGCTAGAACTTAAATGATAAGCCTAATTGGGTTAGGAGCCACAATGAAATGATTTCCTGACAGCCCATTCTTTATTTGAGGGTATGCTCTCAGCCACATATACCAAGCCTCATTGTGAAGGACGAAGGCAAGTGACCATGGTAAATCCATTCATAGGACATGCTTCCCCATTATTAGCACCATCTGAGTCTGTTAAAAATCTTAACTAAGAGTTTAATTTCTCTACAGAGGGCTTTAAATTAATTAGGGGTCTACATGTTAACAAAGAGCCTGATACATCCATAAATCAATCTGGTGTAGGAGGACTACTCAGGGAGGATTGTCTATTCAATGGAGACCTCACATCCAGCATCCCTGTCGGGCTCCCAACAAAAGGGTGCAGGTGTGGAATAGGCCACTGTGACAAGGAAGCCCCAATAATTATTTTGCATCACTTAAGCCACAGCAGGTAATATGGCAAATCAAAGTCCCAGGCGCTCAGCAAGTGAAACCCATGTTACCATGAAAAGCCACATCATATCACTTTAACCTCTGTAAACGAATTGCCATAACACTGTGATTTATTTTATACCAAGTCTAAGAATTAAAAGAACATTGATCAAAATGATCTCCCTTTTCCCCTTTTGTTAGGAATAGAAAGTAACAGATGGAACCACTTTTTTTTTTAATGTGCTGAAGTCACTCAGAAGAACCTTTGAAATTGCTGATTATTTTAATTAAGTATACTTGCATTAAGGTTTACACTCACACATGGTTGTGGTCTTTGGATAGAAAGTTACTCATATTCCTTTAGTTAAACACAGCACTTGTATTTTCTAATCAATTCTAAAAATCACTTCACAGTGATTCCTCACCTTTAGACACTTCCATCTGCTATCAGTTTTGTTTCTTTTGTATCTTTTGATCAGCAAACACTTGATGAACAAAAGCAATGATGAATTCATTTTAAAAATAATTTTGTATTTTATTTGTCACAGTACAATCCATATCTGTGTGAAAATCATGAGTATGTGTAAATGAAAAAATTAAAATCTATAAGTAATGCCTAATTAAATGTGGGATGATAGTCAGCGACTCTCTTTGTAATAATTTTTTTGTCCACTCAACTCCACTCAGAACCCCAGTCTACATCCCCAATCAGGGTTCTGAAGTCCACATGTTAGAAAAGCAAATGCATCTAATACTATATAGACAACATTCTATAATTAATTCCTCTTTGAGCTAACGATGTGTTATTATATAAACCCTCACTCCAAAAGGTATTAAGATATCAGTAATTTTAAAATATGAAACTAAAATGTCACCATATAAGTAGAATATCTCAAAAGTTATTATGGATTTAAGCTAAACAATCCAGATTGCAGACAATTTAAGTTTGGAAATACTGGAATCTAAGAATATTACACAAGAGGCTTGGTTTTTCGTTTGTTTGATTGTTTGTTTTTCTCCTATACATATGATACAAGAAGCTTCTATAAAGTGCATGTTTTCCATCTATCCAAGATCACAATATTGGATAAGCTTATAATGACTCAGGCACTGCAGAGTTCATTGCCATAGCAAGCAAAGAAAACGAAAAAAATGAACACTGTGTGACAAAGAATAGGGATTTAATCACAGTCCCTATTATGAAGCCCCTGGTCAAAACTGTGGAGGTGAATATGAGTGGGGATGCACTGTCCAAACCATTCAGGTGCAGTCTCCCACAGCCTCACTTTACCCTCTTAAACCATGCTGACATTCTCAGAATGCAAAAATGGATTAGAACTCGCAGGCCAGATCCTATAACCCATCTCCAGCTCTCACTCCCATTGTTTGGCTACCATTACTACAAGTTTGTGAAACAGCAGTCTATATTTGAGGTCTCTATGCCTATGTCTGGTGTTTTTAGTCTAGATGTCCACATATATGAAGCTATCATTAGGTATCCCAACATAATTGTGGGGCTGGTATCAGAGAAGGCCATATAGGAAGCCAGGACTTCCATCACTGTCAAGTAGTAACTAGTCCCTGATTCCCACAATGTAAATGGAGACCACCCAGAAAGCCTGGACTTCCACATTTACCCACAGTAATAAGACATTACCCTAACCCCCACAACTTCCTGATGGGATGGTATGAGAGAAGGCTTACTGGAAAGACAGGATTTTCACCATCACTCAGTGGTAAGGAGACTACCCAACTCTCCTGTAAGTGGAGGCTATGTGTGCAGCAATAAGTCCCTCTTTCCCCTCTCCTTCAGGGGTAGTATCTGTGGAAGGCTAATAGGGAGCCAAAACTCCCACCCCTGCCCAGCAGAAGTTCCTCATTTGTGTCAATGGATAGGAAACCTGGATTACTTTCCCAAACTGGAAGCAACAAGGCATATCCTCCTGCTGGAGAAGTAACAATAGAAGCCAGGCAAAGAAGAAGGTTTAAATAAGAATCAGGGTCTCTTAAGACAATCCACGTGAGTATCCCTAATCTGAAATACTTGAGATCAGAAGTACTTTGGATTTTTCATTTTTGGGGATTTGAAATATTTGCATTACACTTATCAGTTGATCATCCCAAACCCAGAAGTCCAAAATACTCCAATAATCATTTCCTTTTGGCAGTATGTTTGCACTCAAAATGTTTCAGACTTTGGATCAATTGCAATTTAGGATTTTGGGGTTAGAAGTGTTCAAACCTGTACCCACAAGATTCAGGTTTCAATGAAAAACAAAAATAACTCATAAAAGAAAAAAACCAAGAACTCAAACTGAATGGAAAAACACAATCAATAGATGACAACTCCAAGAAGACAGAGATGTTAGAATTATCTGACAGACTCTATAGTGGTTGTGAGTGAAGTGTTTCACTGATCAGTAATGATCATGCTTGAACAAGTAAAAACTAAAAATCCTTAGCAAAGAAATAGAAGGTCTCAGAAAAGAGACTAAAAATACAAACAAGAAACAAATGGTAATTTAGTACTAAAAAATTCAGTAGCCAAAATAAAGAAGTCAATGAATGGGCTTGACAGTAGAATGAAGGAGCAGAGGAAAGAATCAGTGAAATCAATAGAGCAATAGAAAATACATAATGTGAACAGAGAGAAATCAGACTAAAAAAAATTATCAGAGCCTCAGAGATGTGTGGGACTAAAACAGAGGGTCTCATATTCATATCTTCATCGTTTTTGAAGAAGAAGAGAAAGAGAATAGTACTGATAAAGTACTCAAAGAAAAAATAGTTGAAAACACATCAAGTCTGACAATTACAAAAGTTACAGATTTAAGAAACAGGAGAAACCCCAAACAGGAAAATCCAAAGAACTCTGTGTCAAGACATATCATAGTCGAACTTCTTAAAATGAAAGACAAAGGTAAATCCTGAAAACAGCAAGAGAGAAATGACACCATACCTATAGGGTAAAACAATTAGAATGACAGCAGATTTCTCACTAGAAACCTTGGAGGCTAGAAGGAAGTGGCACATTTTTTAAGTTCTGAAAGAACTGTCACAGCCAGAATCCTATGGCCAGACAAAATCTCTCTTAGGAATGAGGGGAAAATCAAGACATTCTCAGATAAAAGAAAACTGAAGAAAATTTGTTTTCAGTAGACCTACCCCTCAAAAATGGCTAAAGAAAACTTTCTAAACAAAGAAAAAATGATTATAAAATAAAAAAGGAATCAGCGCAAAGTATTATGTTGATGTATAAGTTAACTTCAAAGCATTTGTTTTGGGCATGGCAACATTGCTGTGTTAGGAGTTTGTTTATCATTTATCATTTGGAGTGACTATGTTGTGCTTGTGAATATTCCTTGCATTTTACAGATTTGAAGAAAGTGTTGTTTGTGGGCTAAACAAGATGGAATGTCAAGTGAAAAAAAAGAACATTTCCAACATATTCTACTGTTTGAGTTTAACAGTGGAGCAAAGGCAGTGGAGGTGGAGGTGGCACCAAATGTTTGTGTTGTGTATCGAGAGAATGTCATCAGGGAAAGTATGGCAAGAAAATGGTTTTGTCATTTCAAAGTTTGACCTGAGTGATTCTCCACATTCAGAAAGACCATCAGGCTTTGATGAAGACCATTTAAAACAACAACAACAAAACACCCACTGTGAACTTATGCATCAATCCAATAGATTAAAGATCTAAATGTAAGTCCTGAAACCATAAAACTCCTAGAATAAAACATAGGGGAGAAATCCCTCAATATTAGTTGGCAATTACTGTCTTGTTTTGTTTTTTAATATCACACCAGGAGCAAAAATTAGCAAGTGAGGCTATATCAAGCTGAAAAGCTTCTGCACAGCAAAGGAAACAACAAAATGGAAATGTGACTTATGGACTGGGATAAAATATTTGCAAGCTATATATCTCATAAGTGATTAACATCCAAAATATATGAGGAACACACAACTCAACAGCAAATGAACAAACAGCTCAGTTTAAAAATAGGCAAAGCACCTGAATAGACATTTTCCCACAGAAGACATAAAAATGGTCAACAGGCATATGAAAAGTGATTAATATCATTAATCACCAGAGAAATGCATAATGAGATTACCAACTCACATCTGTTAGGATAGCTATTATAAAAAAGATAAAAGATAACAAGCATTAGCAAGGATGTGGTGAAAAGGGAACTCTTGTACACTATTAGTGGGAATGTAAATGTCCTAGCCATTATGAAAAACACTATGAAGTTTTCTCACATATGATCCAGCAATCTCCCTGCTGGGTTTATACCAAAAGGAAATAAAATAAGCACCTCATAGAGATAGCTACACTCCTATGTTTATTGCAGAATTATTTCCAACAGTCAAGATATGGAAACATTGTCCATTTGCAGATGAATAAATAAAGTATGGTGTGTGTGTGGACACACACACACACACACACACACACACACACACACGGAAATATTATTCAGCCTTAAAAAGGAGATATTGCCATCTGCAACAAGACGGATTAATCTAAAGGACATTATGCTAAGGGAAATAAGCCAGACATAGGAAGAAAAATACAGTATGGTCTTACTTATATGTGGCATCTAAAAAAAGTTAAACACATAGAAACCAAGAGTAGAATGGTGGTTACTAGGGGTGGGGAGAGGAGGAATATGGGAAGAAGTAAGGAGTCCAAGGAGTCCAAACTTGCAGTATACAGAATGGCTAAGTCTCAAGATTTAATATACAGCATGAGGACTGTAGTTGGTAACATTATATAGTGAAAATTTGCAAAAGGAGTAGATTTTAGGTGTACTACACACACACAACAGAAGTAACTATGAAAGGTGATGGCTATGTTAATTTGCTTAACTATAGTAATCATTTCACTATGTATATATATATCAAAATATGTTGTATACTTTAAATATATACAGTTTTTTAAAAACTTGTTTATTCACACATACGCACACAAGAAGGAATCTTGGATTATCAGGAAGAAGAAAGAGCATGAAAGGAAAATGCGAATAAATATAAGAGAGTTTTCTTTACATGGATTTTCTAAAATATGTTTCACAACTACATCAAAAATTATAACACTATGTGGTATGGTTCTAAATGTATATAGATAAAAATCTTTAAGATTTATGTTGTAAACCAGAAGGGAAAAGGACAAAGATTTATGTATTTTACTCTAACTGGCAAAATGATGACACTGGTAGACTGACAATGTATGTATACACATAATGTAATACTTAAAAGATCCACTACAAAAGTATACAAAGAGATACACTAAAAAACACTGTTAATAAGTCAAAACAGAATTCTAAAATGTTTAAATAACCCACAGGAAGGCATGAAAAAAAGCACAGAATTTTTTTTAAAAAAAGAACAAGCAGAAAATAATAAGTAAAATGGACTTGAACTACAATATATCAATAATTTTATTGAAAGTAAGTGATCTAAATGTACTAATTAAAACAGATTCATACAGTGGTTTTAAAAACATGACACAAACATAAGCTATTTACAAGTAACTCACTTTAAATAGATAGGGTTAAAGTGAAACAATGGAAAAAGATTCAGCATACAAACACTACTCAAAAGGAAGCTAGCATGGCTATATTAATAACCGATAAAGTAGACTTCAGAGCAAAGAAAATTACCAAAAGATAGAGAGGTGCATCATATAATTATAAAGTGGTCCATTCACCCAGAAGATGGAGCAATCCTAAATGTCTATGCATCAAACAAGAGCTGGAAAATACGTGAAACAAAACCTAGGAGTACTGAAAGGAGAAATAGGTAAATTCACAATTACAGTTGGAGATTTCAACACCTTTCTCTCAACAATTGAGAGATCAACTACACAGAAAACTGGCAAGATATAGGTAACTCAACAATACCACTGACCAACAGAAACTAATTAACATTTGTGGAATAGTCGACCCGATACAAATAATATATAAAATCTTAATTGTGGAATACATAATCTTTTCAAGTGCCCATGGAACATGGGCTAAGATATCTTGAATCATAAAACTAACCTTAGCAAATTTCTGAAACACAAAATCATATAGACTATGTTCTCTAAGCACAATGGGATCAAACTAGAAACCAAAAACAAGAGACAAGAAAAATCTCCAGATACTTGGAAACAATACTTTTCTAAATAATCCATGTGAAAGAAGAAGTCTCAAAGAAAATAAAAAATACACTGAAGTGAATGAAAATGAATATATAACATATCAAAATTTGTGGGACACACAGCTAGGGCAATGCTGTGAGGGAAGTTTATAGCACTAGATTCATATATTAGAAGAGAAGTCTCAAACCAGTAATCTAAGTTCCCACCTTGAAAATAAAATAAGAACAAAATAAATCCAAAGGATGCAGAAGAAAAAAACTAATAAATATAGGAGCAGAAATCAGTGAAATTGAAAGCAGAAAGGCAATAGAGAAAACAAGTGAAACCAAGAGCAAGTTCTTAAAAAGATCAAACAAATTGACTTCTGGGACTGACAAAGGGACAAAGAAAAGACATTACCAGTATCAGAAGAAAAAAGCAAAAGACAAAAAACCAGGGAATATCATTGCAGACACTGCAGACATCAACAAACAACAAGAGGAAAATACTATGAACAATACTACATACATACATTTGATAACTTAGATGAAATGGATAATTTTCTTGAAAAATAAAAATGATCACAACTCACCCAATAGGAAATAGATAACTTCTATAGTCCTATTACTAAAAGAAAATTTCTTTCATAATTTAAAAACTCTCACACACACACAAGAGAAATCTTCTAGGACAGATGGTTTTACTAGAGAATTATAACAAATGTTTAAAGAAGAATTAACACCAATTCTATACAATCTATCAGAAAATAGAACAAGAGGGATCACTTCGGGGATCACTTTCCACTTTATTTTATAAAATGAGTATTACCTTAATATCAAAACAAGACAAAGACAGTACAAATTTTTTTTAAAAACCTACTACTGACATCAATCATAAATACAGATGCAAGTCATTAATAATATCCTAGGAAATAGAATTCAGGAATACATGAAAACAATTATATTGTTCTGACCAAGTAGGGTTCATTTGAAGGATGTGAGGTTGAAAAAAATCAAACATCATGATCTACCTTATCAACAGGCTATAAAAAAAATCATAATACCATTTGATGCAACAAACACTTTTGACAAGATTCAACTCATTCATGAAGAAAACTTTTGGGAAAAAGTTGGGAATAGAGGGGAACAGTCCCTAAATAACGAGAACAAGGCTAGATTGTCCATTCTGACTACTCTTATTCAACATGATGCTGGAAGGTCTAGCCAGTGCAATTAGGCATGTAAAGAAAATAAAAGTCATGGAATGGAAGAAATAAACTGCTTCTATTTTCAGAAGACACTGTATATGTAAATAATCCCAAGGAATCTACAAATGTCTCTTAAAACTAATAAGTACATTTGGCAAGATCATAGAATACAAGATTTGCACTGAAAAAATAATCTGAGTATCTATATACTATCAATGAATATGGGGAAGGCAAATAAAAGATATATACCATTTGTAATCACTCAAAATATTAACATCTGGCTGTGGTGGCATATGATTATAGTCCCAGCTACTTAGGAGTCTGAGTAGAGAGGATTCCTTGAGCCAAGCAGGTAGAGGCCAGTCTGCACAACATATAGTCACACACACACACACACACACACACACACGAAATATGTTAATCTAACAAAACATGCATAAGATTGTATGCTGAAACAACATGTATAAGATTATACACTATTGGGAGAAATCAAAGATGATCTAAACAAATGAGGAGACAGAACATGCTTATGGATTAGAAGATTCAAAGTTAAGATGTCAATTCTCCCCAAATTGATATATAAGTTTAATGCAATTTCTATCAAAATCCCAACAAGAATTTTTATAGATATGGGTATGACTATTCTACAATTTATATGAAAAGACAAAACTAAAACTAATGTGTAAAATGAAGAATAAAGTGAAAGGAATTAATTTACTCCATTTCAAAACTAATTATATAGCTGCAATAATCAAGACTGTAATATTGGTGAAGGGGTGGACATAGATCAATAGAACCTAATAAAGAAACCAGAAAGAGACCTACATAAACAAGTCCAACTGATTTTTGACAAAGGTCCAAAAAGCAATTCAATGCAGGAAAATAGTCTTTTCAAAAAATAGTGAAAAACTGGACATCTACATGGGAAAAAATATGAACTTCAACCTAAAGCCCTTATACAAAAATTAACTCAAAATGTGTCACGAGCTTAAATGTAAAACTGTAAAACTTTTAGAAAATGGAGAAAATCTTTGAGCTCCAAAGCTAGGCAAATAATTCTTAGACTTGATACTAAAAGCATAGTACATAAAAATAAAAACTGAAAGCCTGGGCATCATCAAAATTAAAAACTTTTGTCCTGTAAAACTTTTGTTCTGTAAGATATCTTTTCTTCTGTAAAATATCTACATTAAGAGGATGCAAAGACAAGCTACAGACTAGAAGAAAATATTTGCAAGCCACATATTCTGCAAAGGACTAGTATCTAGAATACACAACAGACTCAAAACTCAACAGTATGAAAAAACAAACAACCTGGCCCAAACTTTACCTGTATGATGGCCACTTGTATATCAAATCCGGAATTGTACCCTACGTCTTTAAAATAAAATACATTTCTAAAAAAGAAAATGGGCAAAAAACACAGACATTTAGAAGATTTTACACAGATGACAAATAAGCACATAAAAGATAGTCAGTGTCACTAACCGTAAGAGTAATGCAAAGTAAAACCACAATGAACTATCACTACATACCTATCAGAACAACTAAAATAAAAAATAGTGACAACCAAAGACTGGTGAGGATGTGCAGAAACCTGATCACTCATACAGTGCTAGTAGGATTGTCAAGTGGTACAGTTGCTCTGGCAACCAGCTTAGTGGTGTCTTAAAAAACTAATCATGTAACCTAGCACATTGCACTTCCTGGCTATTTATCTCAGATAAACGAAAATTTATGTTCACAGAAAAACCTGAACACAAATGTTTATAGCAGTTTTATTCATAATAGTCCTGAAATGGAGACCACCCAAATGTCCTCCAACAGGTAAATGATTGAAAAGCTTCAGCACAACTATACCATGGAATACTATTTAGTGATTAAAAAATAAATAACGATCTCTATACAACTTATTGAATGACTTGCCAAAGAATTATTCTGAGTGGAAAGACCAATCTCAAAAGGTTATATACTGTATGAATCAATATATATAACACTTTTGAAATGAAAACACAATAGAAACGTGGGAACAGGTTAATGAATGCCAGGGGTTAAGGAGGAGAAGGGGCAAGAAGGAAATGGATGTGGCTATGAAAAGACAACATAAGAGATTCATGTGGAGGTAGAAATGTTTGTATCTTGACTATGTCAATATCTATTGATACTGTGATTTTAGTACAGTTTTGTAAGCTATTACCATTGTGGAAAATTGGGTAAAGGGTTGGGAATCTCTCTATAGTATGTCTTCCAACTTCCTTTGACTCTACGGTTATCTCAGAATAGAAAATTTTGTTAAACAACTAGAGAAATTATTAATTTTTATAGGAAGACACTTTCACTTCTCAAACGCCTTAAAATTTAGGGTGTTTTAGAGATTAAAATTTTATTAAATGTGCAAGTGTTTTCAAGGGAAGTAAATTAATAAACACTAGTTACTTACAGTCTCTGTATATGCCTTGGAGGTATTTTGTCTTTTGATGTGAAAATGAAAGTTATGATTTAATTCCAAATTATATATAAAAACTTAAAAGTTTTGAATTTCTGTAAAATACCAATATGTTTTAGTAGAAAATTAAGCATGCTGATTATTTTCCGCTAAAATATTGGGTCAGTGACTGCGTTACAATTGCTAAAGCCAGCCTGACAGTGATTTTACTGCTTTTATTTTTTAATTTTTAAATTTTTACTTTTTTATTTATTTTTTATTTATTGTAGAGATGAGGTCTTGCCAAGTTGCCCAGGTGGGTCTCGAACCCGTGGGCTCAGGGAATCCACTCACCTCAGTCTCCCAAAGCACGGGATTACAGGCTGAGCCACTGAGCCTGGCTGCTTTTAAATTTAAATATATTTATTCACAAATACGCATACATTCACATGCATTATATGAAATGTATATATATGCACATGAATACACATATATACATACATACATATATATACATACATACACATACATACCCACATATATGATGTTTTCATTAGTATGCACTCAGACCAAAAAAATGACAATTTTTCTAAGGTTCTTAAAAAGAAATTAATGAAAGCTAGAGAAAGGCAGCACTAGCTCTCTTTGATGGATAAATGTCTAAAAGTGGTTATCCTGTACCTAAAAATGGTCACTCATTTTGTGCTATGTACATCAGTTTACACATCATCAAGCAGCAAAGCACAGATTCAGCTAATATAACATATTTCTAATACATTTTTAAATCCAATGATTGAAAAAGTACCTTTCACCACCATAAAGTCTTTTGAAGGTGGTCTCAAACTCCTGGGCTCAAGCAATTCTCCTGCATCTTATTTCACATATAAAATTGGGACGATATTTAGCATCAGGAAACTGCAAGTGAGTCTCCTGGCTTCCTGATCTCTCTCTCTCTCTCTCTCTCTTTTTTTAAGTCAGGGACTCACTCTGTTACCCAGGCTGCCAGGCTGAAGTGCAGTGGTGCAATCACAATTCACTGCAGTCTCAAACTCTGGACTTACTGCCGTAACCTCCCAAGTAGCTCGGGTGATTCTCCTGCCTCAGCCTCCCAAGTAGCTGGGACTACAGCATGAACCACCATGGCTGGCTAATTTTTTAATTTGTTTTTGTAGAAATAAGGTCTTGCTATGTTGCCTAAGCTGGTCTCAAACTCCTGGGCTCAAGCAACCCTCCTGCCTCTGTTTCCTAAAGTACTGGGATTACAGCTGTCAGCTACTGCACCTGGTCCCTGACCTCTTTAAATTACATATAGGACATGCATAATTGTCACACCAAAAACACTGATGTTAAGATTTTTATTTCTAGTGTTGCCAGGTGAACTGGAGATCGGAGACGACCGATTTTTTCATAGGTATACATGAAAAAAAATTCTAGCTTTACGAGTTTAGCATTAGTTAAGAAAAGTTAGATAGCTGCCTATTAGGAAAGATTCCCCAGAGTTTTTAATATAATTACATGTATTGAGTCACATATACAAGCATATAAAAGATACTGAGTTTCTCAGATTTCTTTGAACCCTTGCTTTTCATACCATACACTCCAGATGCTGAGTTGAAGGCTAATTTTGGAAACAGCAACTAATAGTAAAAAAGCTGCCCCACTCACTTCCTCATGAACTCTACACTGCAGAGCTGTGTGCCAGGACAACGTGAACCATCTGATGAGAACAAAATCAAGACACACTGAGGTTAAGAGCCCCCATTTAGGTTATTCTAAAAGGTGTTGTTGTCAAAACAGCACAATATAAAGTTTCAGAATGCGTGGTTATCGGATGACACAGATTTTCAAGAATCGAGTGAAACACTTTTCCAGGATGCCCAGAGAACAGATGAAACTAAAATAATTTACAGCACAGGTCCCCTGACAACAGGAGGCTCTACAGAATAAGTGTAAAAACTAGCACAAACTTGTCATGCTTTCCTCTTAATTCATTTTGTCTTCCATTCCAACCACTATCAGTCACTAACAAAAGGCGTTTGGATGAAAGTTCTTTATAACTACTGAAGGAGATATTTTTCTTGTCGAGCCATTGAAGAATGGTGAAGGTTAAGAGTAGAAATTAACCAGTGTAGAAATGAACATATTACACTTGAAAGGGCCTTATCATGGCTCCTTGGGAGATCATAGATCATGAAAATCAGAAAATTTGAAGTTGAATTTTAATGATAATTAGAAAAAAAGAAAAATTTTTGACAAATGTGCCAAGGCAATTCAACACTGAAAGACTGGAATTCTGCTCAACAAATGATCCTAGAACAGCTGCATAAAATATTGGGGGGAAAAATCAAACTTAGCTTATGATACAGTCTAATTAAAAATGGCTCCCACCATAACTGAAAACAAGTCTAATAGAGCAAAGAGTATAAACTTTAAAACTCCATTGGAGAACAGAGCCATGAAGAAACATAAATGGGCCGGGCACAGTGGCTCAAGTCTGTAATCCCAGCACTTTGGGAAGCCGAGGTGAGGGGATTGCCTGAACCTCAGGGTTCGAGAACAGCCTGGGCAACTCGGAGAGACTTCATCTCTACAATAAATAAAAATTAGCCAGGCATGTTAGTGCGTGCCTGTAGTTTTGGCTACTTGGAAGGCTGAGGTCAAAGGATCACCTGGGCCCAGTAAGGCGACACTGGGGTGGCCGTGAGTATGCCACTGTACTCCAGCCTGGGAGTGAGACTCCACCACAAAACAGAAAAAAGAAAAAAAAAAAAAGAAACAGAAAGGAACTGAAATCCTAGGAACAGAAGAAACCAGATAACTTTTTACTAAAGTTTAAAAGTTAATTATACTGAGGTGGTTGTTAAGAACCCCTAGGCAGCGCCCGCTGTCTACCCAGCCAACTTATTGCCATGGATCTTCATTCGATCACCAGGAAGCAATGGGTCAGAGAAGGAGAGAATCTCCCTTAAGTGCGAGAGCAGCAGGAATCACTGAAAGTTAAGGGCCGCACACAGTAGCCCCCTGAAGTACTCTGGACTTCCAGTAAGTACTAGCAGGGGGTGCAGGCCCCTGAGGGAGAATCAGGAAGAGCTGAGGGAGAAAAACCCTGAAGCTTCCTAAAGCTGAGTGTGACAAAAGCAAGAGAACTTGAGCACACAAGCATTTGACACTTCTGGTGAATACAACCTTTAATGGCGTGAGTAGGACATTAAGGCTCAGAAAAGCTAGGAGTGGAACTAGGGAGCAAAGAAAACCCCCCAGTGACTCAAAATACTATCAGCTGGGTTTAAAAAGCAGAGCATGTGAGGTCTCTTGTGTTTCCAAATATTGGCAGTTGGGGTGAATACAAAGGACATCTCCAGGGCCTCTCTAGTGCTCAGATTCCAAGCCCTATCAAAGGGAAGATCCTATTCCTGGCCTAAAAATCACTTGAGGGCTCCCGTTCCAGAAAAGATGGAACAAGCACACTCCAGCCGGTCTCTCCCTTTGATCCCAAATGTAAATCCTGGGCAGAAAGCATAAAACAGAAGAGGACTTTGAAAAGTGAATAATATCAGGTATATTAGAGAGGAAACCAGAAGTTTCACTGAACAGGCAGGGAGTCTACCATTCCCTATCCCTCCACTCCATCACCTGGCCTGGACTCAAAGACAGCCCAAAACTCAGAAGTACACACCAAGTGTGGACAGAAAAAGCTCCAGAAGCAGCTCTCTTTTTATTTCAAGGAGCAGGAAAGGGAGCACTAAAGGATCAGAGAGAGTAAGGACATACAGTATTTGTTTCTTCTATTTTTCCCTTCTCTCCTTCCCCAAACCCAGACAATTTTGCACTGATGGTGGCAGCAGAAGGATGGCATTCAGGTGGCATTTGGGTACACACCTAGAGCTCTAAAGGAGGGGCCTTTTTTCCCAGAGGAGCTGCAATTATAAGGGCAATTTTTTTTTCTTTTTATTTCGATAGCAATGGGGATACAAATAGTTTTTGGTTACACAGATGCATTGTATAGGAACAAACAAGTCTGGGCTTTAAGTGTATCACCACCCCCACCTGTGCACATTGTACCTGGTAGGTGATATTTCATCCCTCCCCCACTTTCTGCCCTCCCCCTTCAGAGTCTCCAATATCCACGACAGCATTCTATATGTCTTTGCAGATCCTTAGTTTAGCTCCTACTTATAAGTGAGAACATGCGGTGTTTGGTTCTTTGTTCCAGAGTTGACTTAGGATGATTTTCTCCAATTCCATCCAAGTTGCTGCAAAATACATTATTCCATTCTTTTTGATGACTCAATAGTATCCCATGGGGGTGTGTATGTGTGTGTGTATCATATTTTATTATCCACTGATCAGTTGATGGGCTTTTAGGTCGATTCTACATCTTTGCAATTGTGAATTATGCTGCAATGAGATTGCTGGATCGAACGGTAGATCTAGTTTTAGTACTTAGAGTAATCTCCATATCAATTGCCATAGAGGTTGTACTAATTCACCCTCCCACCAACAATGTATAAACATCTCACAGGGGCAAATTCCTGAGGCTTGATTTTCCCCCTTTCTATCTCCTAACTCTAGACATAGATTCAATCATGGGAAATAAGCAGAAAAGAAGGAAAATTAAGCTTCAGTTTTCAGGATGGAAGATCAGGAAGGGAGGCTGTATGGAGGTTAAAATTATGTCAGTGAGCTTACACAGAGAAGGAAAAATTGAATGAGCAATCTCAAAGAGTTGTATATGAAGTCCTATGCTTGCCTCTGGGTTGCACATGTATGTATCCAATCATAAACATCTCACACAGGCTATGAGGAGTAAGCTAAAAAGAACCTAGGTCCCAGACTGTCCTGTGGGTAGTGCACGCAGAACAAATCTAAATAGTATTGTGAATACTATAAAAAGTGCACTGACATTAGATCCAAAGCCCACAGAAAGCAGGTCAGAACTTGAAGCATGAAATTAACATGGTCAAAATAATTGTCAGCTAAAACAAACCAAACAAACAAATCAACATTCTCTTTTGCACTCATGACCAAGAATAGCATTATATAATATTCAAGATGTTCAGAATACAGTCCTAAATTACTCAACATATAAAGAACTGGGACAATCTCAACTCATGAGAAAAAAAGACAATCAACAGATAATCCTTAGGTAACAAGTTGGAATTACAAAAAACAAACAAACAACAACAACAAAAAAAACCAAGACTTTTAAGACGAAAATTACAACCATTATTTTAAAAAGAAGAGAAAACTCTTGAAACGAAGAGGAAGACAAAATATCACAGTAAAGAAACAGAACCCACAAGAAGAAACAGAGAAAAATGTTAAAACTACTAAACAGAAATAAAATAAAATAAAATAAAATATTCACTGGATTGACTGAATAACACAATGGTGATGACCAAGAATCATCTTACATAAAAATACTATACTATATTACTATATTAGTAGAAATAATCTGATCTGTTAAAAAAAAAAAGGACAACACTAAAAGTTCTAGCATTCATACCACCAGAATCTCAGAAAGATAGAAGAAAAAATTGATACAAATATATATGTTTGAAGAAATAATTTGGTGATAAACTTACTGATCAAGAAATTACCAAATACAATAATTTTAAATAAATCTATGCACAAGCTGCAGGAAACTATGGTCAAAATAATAACAATAATCCCCAAAATAGCCATAGAAAAAAACTGTAGAACAACAATTCAAATGACTATGGATTTCTCATTGGAAACCAGAAGGAAGTGGAGCATTTTTGAAGTTCTAAAAGGAAGGAACTACCAACAAACATTTAGAAAATAAAAGTTGTAACAAAAAGAAAATAATCATCAACAAGTAGAAAATAATTAGGGTTAAATTTAAAAATAAGATGTCCTTACAACTGTAGAATACTGCTAAGAGATATTAGGAAAGATCTAAATAAATGGAGATTTACATCATGTTTAAAGAATTAAAAGATTCAATATTTTAAGATCTCATTCTACCCACATCTATTTATACATTCAATGATATTACTGTATAAACTAAGTCACTGAGATATTGTGAAGGAATTGACAAACTGATTCTAATACTGACATGGAAATTAAAGGGACTTAGAATAGTAAAAATTATCTTGAAAAAAGAACAAAGTTGAAAGACTTATATTACCTCATTTTAAATCCTAAAACATGTGGCACATATACATAATGAAATATTATGCAGCCATAAAGAAGGACAAACATATGGACTTTGCAGCAACTTGGATGGATTTAGAGTTGCTCATACTCAGTGATCTATCACAGAAACAAAGAACAGTGCACCATATGTTCTCACTCATAAGGGGACCTTGAACAATTATAATACTATAAGAAAGGGACTGGCAGTAGTGGGAAACTGTCAGGGGAGGGGGGTTGGGATTGGCAGTTGAGGGAAACTGCTAGGGGAGGGAGGGTATTTCATCAACAAGGGAACAAGTTGAGGGAAACTGCTAGGGGAGGAAGGGTATCGCATCAACATGGGTACCTGCATAATCAACGTTTATATGCCTAACCCTGAATTGTACCCCACATCTTTATAATAAAAAATAAAATAAAACAAAACAATATAAGTGAAAGAAAAGAAAATCTTATTATAAAACCATAATGGTATTTGTAAAGGATAATTAAGTCCCAATGGATCATGGGCCTAAATATAAAATTCAAAACCATAAAGCTCATAAAAGAAAACAATATTTTTTGTAAACATAGGGTAGGTAAAGATTCTTAGAACACAGAAAGCACACATTGTGAAAGAAAATAAATAGAACTTCAATACTAGACTGCTTCTGCTCATCAAAAGACCATTATTTAAAATGAATAAGAAATCAAAGTATGGGGGAAAAACTGCAACACATAGTTTGACAAGAGTCTTGTATTCAAAATATATAAATAACTCATGCAATTCAATACTTTTTAAAACAGCAGTCACCTCCCTCAAATAGTCAAAAGAATTTAACAGATATATAAATAGACAACAAGTGAATGAAAAGTACTCAACATCTTTCATCATCAAGAAAATGCAAATTAAATCACAATGGGATACCACTACATATCAACTGTATTATCAACATACAAACTATAATATCAATATATTAATATTGGCTACAATAAAAACAAGTGACAATTTCAAATAGTGGCAAGGATATCAATCAGCCAAATTTCTCATATATTGCTGGTGGAAATGTAAAATTAAACAACTACTTTGAAAAACAGACTGATTATTTATTTTAAAGTTAAACATACACTTACTACAAAATCTAGCAATTCCACTCTTAGGTATTTATCAGAAAGAAATAAAAATATATGTCTATAATAATGGCTTTCACGTAAATATTCATAGTAGCTTAATTCAAATACTTAGAATTAATTGCTAAATACTGGAAAGGACCCAAATGTGTATAAACAGGAGAATAAACACATTTATTTATATATTGATTATGTGTATGGGTATATACACACACACACACACACACATATATACACACACCTATATATTTATATAATAAAATACCACTCAGCAACTTAAAGGAATTAACTACTTATCTGTACGCATAATGGCATGAATGATCTTCAACAACACTATACTGTGTGGAAGAATTAAGACACAGAAAAGCACGTACTCTAGATTTCATTCATATGAAATCCAAGAATCAGCAAACCAAGGATGGGATTGGCAGATACTGGACACTGCTAGGGAGGGTGGAGGGAGTGGGACACGTAGCAACACACTGGATGCCTGGTCCTCTACTGGGGGAGCAGGAAAAGAGGGCCAGCTAGAAGCACCACCTTCACCTGCCTGCAACTTACTTATGTAGTAAGTCCTCACTTGTACCCCACAACTCAAAAGAAAAGAAAAGAAAAGAAGCAGAAGGAACCAGGGAAAATCCACTATTGACACCATTTTTTTTCCCACAACCAAAACTTTTTCTAAACTCTGATGCCTGGAGGACCCCAATTTAATCTCTGACCTACTGCAGATACCACAAGTATTCAGGAATAGTATACTTTTAAAATAAATATTCTCAGAATCTAGCTATAAGGACATAATCAAGTTTGTTGAATGATGAAATAAATTATATTTTAAAATTTTAAAAAGACGTGCATTCCACCATATGTAAATTTTACTTCAATTGTTTAAAATACAGTTAAGAGAAAAAAAAGTGTCATGCTTCATGGTGTCCTAATCCTCCCTCAATCCATTTCAAACACAAAACACAGAGACATAGAAGGCCACTGCAGCCACCAGAGGAATTGGGGACACTTTGTGCTTAAGAAAGTTGTCTTTTAAAACTCTTGCCTTGTTTGAAAATGGAATAAATCCCAATAAAATTTCCACATTTCCTGGTAGAATATTGTGTCAGTCTCCAGTGTCTGACTTAGAATAAAAGAAAGGTAGAAATTTACCTAAATCGGAGTGTGGGCCAGTCCTGGGGCCAGCAAGAGGTTAACTGGAGGGGGACATGCTTTACAGTAAGCGGGCTAGCTTTGGGAATTATATTTCTCCTTGAATGAATCCTAAGTAAACTTAAAGGTTCCAAACTTACCCAACTATTCAAATATAGCTTAAGGTCAGACTAAATCAGCTACATAATCCACAACATTATTCTGAAGATTTCTCTGCAAATTCCTAGAATTTTATTTCTTAACAAGAGTTTTATCTGTTGCAATAAAAAATGGTGTTTAATTTATTAACTTGGTTTTATGTAACCTTTTGTATGACAGAAGTTACTGCTTTTTACAATGTCTATTCTCTATCTTTTACCTTCACAGTTTATGACCATGGCGTCAAGCTTAGACATGCCTTCACTATGCCCAGATCATAAAAATAATATATTTTTCTAAAATTTCCTCTAGCCAAGCTAATATTTCTTCTAATTTTTACTATATTCTCTTCTAATGGTATTATGATTTTATTTTTAAATTTCAGCATTTTTATTTAAATTTTCCTAAGATCGTTGATGAAATAGTTTTAAAAATCAGAAAATTAGACATCACTTAACTCCAGATTGTTAAAACATTTTCTATTTGCTTAATCAAAACATTAAACAAATGGATATAACTTAAGATCCTCCCTCCCCAGAGGTATCCATTATTGTAACTCTAGTGCATGTTATTTCTATACATATTACATTTTTTCTAATGTAATGTTTTTGCCATTTGTCCATGTGCATACATTCAGATCTGGTTCACTTTAACTGCTGCATATTATTTCACTGTTTGAAGAAATCAGTTTATTTATCTGTTCTCCTGAGGGGTCTTGAGATAACAAATGACTTTTTCATTATTAGAAACAGTGCTAAAGTATATATCTTCATATGAGCTACTTTGCATTTATGTTAGAGATCTTCTAGAATAGAAAAATAAAAGTGGAATTGCTGGGTCACAGGCTGTGTTTTGGCTTCAATTTTGCTAAGTAATAGAAAACAGAACTGCCACCAACAACATAGAATTCCAATTTCTACATATCTCTGCCTCCTGATGTTTTCAGATTTCTAAAATTTTTCCAAATAGATAGGCACAGGATACTATTCCAATGATGTTTTAATTTATAATCTGCATTTTTCTGAACAAGAAATGTTCAGTGTTTATTGGTCATGACACTTTCCTATTGGCTTGCTTTGCAAATTTCTTACATCAGTCAGTAGCTTACTTTTTCACTTTGTTAATGATTTGTTAAGCAAAGGTTTTAATTTTAATTTACTCAGATTTATCAATCTTTCCCCTTATGGCTTAAACATTTGTTTTTTAAATCATTTCTTATTTCAATATTATAATGATATACTCTCATTTCAACTTCTAAAAGTCTTCTAAATGCTGCTTTTAATTTATAAGTTATTGATTTAGCCAAATTTAACTTTTGTCCATGGTGTTTTGTAGCAATGAAATGAAAGCATCTACAATATAAAGTGTTACACTAGCCTTTTAAAATTGTTCCTTCTTTTCTCACTAGACCGTAATTCTGTTTCCCTTATATACTCCTACTTATATATGATATACTTCAAGGCTCTCCATTCTGGTTTATTTGACTGGCTTTGCCCCAATATCACACAGATTTAGTTGCTTTAACTTTAAAATAAATCTTCATGCATACCAGTACACAATGCTTCCTTATCTTTCTTTAAAATCATGTCATATATACTTAAATTTATATTTTTTTCATACTGATATTTGTATTCATTTGCTAAATGCTGTGAAATTTCTGTTGAGATTCTGACTGGAATTACACTGAATGCATAAGTCATTTGGGGCTAAGTTAATATCTATGGTATTAAGTCTTCCCTTCATGAATATAGCATATCTCTCCTTTTATACCCTTTAATAATTTTCTCCATCAGGACCCCATAAATTTCTTTTTAGATTTATTCCAATATGCCTTTTTTAAAAACTATTTTAAATATATCTTAATACTGTATTTTCTAAGGGCTGCTGCTGATTGATATGCAGAAATTCTGTTGATTTTTGAGTATTCATTTTATATCCAGCAATCTTTTAAAAGTTTAAAGATTCTCTTAAATTTTCTATTTAGACAATCACAATTTTCAAATAATACAAACTGGGCTTTTTTTCCAACCCTTATAATCACTGCTAGCCACGACCCGACCAGAAGTACAGCAATGAACAGAATAAAGAAGTGGCTAATTCTAAGATAGGGGTAGGAAATATACAAGATGAGCCTGGAGCATCTTATCATAACACACACACACACACACACACACACACACACACACAAAACTATGCGAAGAAAAAAAAAAGAAAACAATACCAACAACAGCAATATAAAAACAATGACAGGAGTATGTCAGAAGGACCCAAAAAGTCAACAAAAGAGCTCCTAATAAAATCTGAGCAAAAAAAAAAAAAAATTAAAATGGTACTAGCTTACAACCCAAAGTATAGAATAAATCTCAATGCATTCATACAGAAATAAATAATTCAATAAGTAAATAAACAGAGAAGAAGAGACAAATGTCCCATGCAGAGGAATTCAAAATAATTTATGCAGATATTTCACCTTCAAGGAGGTAGAACACAACTCCCCAGCTTCAAATTTGAGTTGCACCTAGTGACTTCCTTCTAAAAAGTACAGGATAGAATGGGAGGAAAAAAGAGTAAATTTACAATGAAGAAACCTGACAGACACTACCTCAGACAAGTAATCAAGGTTCACATCAACAGTGATAAGTCATGTTGAGAGTATACACCTTTGATATGGTGTGATTAAAAAATGGCATTTTAACCCATGGTCTGCCTCAAAAAGTATACCCAAGGCTACTCATGAGAAAAACATCAGATAAATTCTAATGAGATAAATGCCACAAAAATCTAACCAGTACTTCTTTTTTTTTTTACTTTTTAGAGACAGGTCTCGAGCTCCTGGGTTCAAGCAATCCTCCCACCTTGGCCTCCCAAAGTACTGGGATTACAGGTGCAAGCCACCACACTCACGCTTACCTAACAAATGCTTCTCAAAATTACTAAGGTCACCAAATCAAGGAGAGTCTGAGACACTGTCAAATCTAAGAAAAGGTTAAGGAGATATGACAAGTAAATATAACGTATATCTTGGATGGGAACCTAGAGCAGAAAAAAAGACATTAGGCAAAACTATGAAAATCCGAATGATGTATGGGCTTCATTAATAGTGTATCAATATTAGTTCATTAATTGTGATGAATGTGCCATATTAATGTGAAGTATTAATAATAGGGGAAACCGGGCATAGACAAGGCTAGGCTATCTGCAAGTTTTCTGTAATAAAAAGTTTATTTTTAAAAAGTGATTTTCTTTCCTAGGGATCAGTTTTAAAATAGTACTTTTAATGAAAAAAGAATAAGCAGCTCTGTAATTGGCCAGACTGATATGGGCATTTAGAACATGAAAAGGTAACCATAAAAATTACATTGTCCAATAAATAATATTGGAAAAATAGTTATCAATTGGGGGGAATCCTTCTGATCCTTACCTCATGCCAAATTGATTCCACCTAAAGTTTGCAAAGATTTACATATTTTCTAAAACTATATAAAGTTCTAGACGATAATGAGAATGAATATATTTATACTCTTGGTGTAGGTTGGACCGTTTTCACAACTAACAATATTTAAGATGACACTGAAGTCTTAAAGACAGAAAAGACCTTGCACTAAACTGAGTCAGCTAAAGTATAAACTGAAACAATCTTCTAGAATGAAGACATAATCTTGAAGATAATTTGTGAAAAATAATGAAAAACAATGGTGACAGTTATATCCTGGAAGAAAGAATTAAGGACAAAGAAAACAAATATAAAGCATATAAAATATTCTAAGAGAAAGTTTCCCAAAATAAAGGTTTGAGTTACCAGAACCAAAAAGCAAACAGAATTGATAAAAACTAATAAAGCAACCTGCCAAAAGTAATCAAGCCAACTACTGATGGAGATGAGCTTTGTAACCAGACCTGCCTCCCTTTAAGCTCAAGTTCTTTCTACTTCCACATATGTGCAAAATTAGCCATTAAAAAGAAACATTTCTACACGCAACGTAGTACCCTGCACTGGATTCTAGATCAGAAGAGGGACTTACTGGAAAAATTGGTAAAATTCTAATAAAATCTGGAATTGAGTTAGTACTAACATACCAATGTTAATTTCTTAGTTTTGACAATTACACCAGAATGATACAAGATGCTAACATTAAGCGATATTGGGTAAAGGGTAGGCAAGTGTGCAACTTTTCTGTAAATCTAAAATTATTCCAAAATAAAAGATTATTAAAAAAAAAAGAAATCTCTCAAAAAAAAGAATAAAATATGTACTTAGAGATAAATCTAACAAAGGAGTTCAAAACTTGTGCAATAAAAACTACAAAATACAACTGAAGAAAATTTAAAATCTAACCAAATGGAAAGATTTTAAATATAATATTCATAATTAGAAGGTTTAATATTCTTAACATGGCCATGTACTTCAAATTAAGCTACAGAGTCAGCAAAACCCCTAACAAAATCCCAGTTACCTTTTTTTCAGAAATAGACAAGGATGATCATAAAATTCATATGGAAATGAAAAGGGGACAAAATAGAAAAAAAAAACAAAACAGGAAAACAAAGTGGAGAACTCATACTTCTGTTTCAAAACTTACTAAAAGGTTATGATAATCAAGACAGTGTGGTACTGGCATATGTATACATATAGAAGAACTGAACAAGGTTGAGAGTCCATAAATATCATCTATGATCAATTCATTTTTGAGATTCAATGGGCAATAATTTTTTTCCCAGAAAATTATACTAGACCGAATGGAAATTCATGTGCAAAACATAAAAGATAAACTTAGACATTTCCTTATGCCACATACAAAAATTAACTAAAAATGAATAATTAGCCTAAATACAAGAGTTGAAATGTCAACATTCTTAGAAGAAAACATAGGAGTGCATTTTTGTGCCCTTGGTGTAGAAGAAGTCTTGTTAGGTACAGCATCAAAGCACAAGTGGCAAAGGAAAAAATAGATAACCTGAAGTCAACAAAAGTAAAAATTCTTATACTACAAAAACACCATTGAAAAAGGGAATGGAGCCGGGCTCGGTGGCTCAGCCTGTAATCCCGTGCCTTGGGAGGCTGAGGTGAGTGGATTGCCTGAGCCCGCGGGTTCGAGACCCGCCTGGGCAAGCGAGACCTCATCTCTACAATAAATCAAAAAATCAGCCGGGCGTG